>JAJIZL010015828.1:148794-227336 GCA_023969395.1 Amblyomma maculatum | reverse complement strand
ACATTGCTGCTGTCATACATTTAACGGATTTATTGTGGAGTTAAACATGCTCAATGCAGGGTAAACGGCAAAAGTGAATACTTCATGACTAGAGAGGTTACCATAGCGAATTATATGCGAACAGAAAAAACTTCACAGTCGAAGCGGAACTCTAACTAGTAATAAACAAGTCTTTCTACAGATGTAATTCGAGATGCCAACAAAAGGACACTGAAATGATTTTTGCATCTAATTTATGTGACAGAGTCAATAACGGAGAATGTGCACAAAGTTGAATACACTGCCTTATTAAATAGGCTTTAAACCCTACGGTTGAAAATGCTTTTTTTTTTTTTTTTTTTTTATGGGGAGGGGAAGAAGAAATAGCGCAGTGATTGTCTCACATCTTGACTGACACCCGTACCACGACCTAAGGGAAGGGAGAAAGGTGGGTGTGAAACAAGAAATGGATATAGGTGCAGTAGTAGAGGGTAGCAGGATAATTCCCACCGCCTGGGGTTCTTTAGCGTGCAATGATATCACACAACACCCGGACGCCTTATGCGTTTCGCCTCCATCGATACGCGGCCGCATTTGACCGAGGGTACTCCGCCCCAGAAGCCAAGAGTCCTTACCAATAACCTAGTATGACAGGTGAAAAAGTTACGACAAACAAATCACACTTAGACCAACACAAGTTGAAGATAAGCGCATCTCAGAGTGGTCAAAAGTGCTGCTCAAAGTTATGCCACTGTTGTGTAAAAGGAAGAAATGTGATTCATAATGGCTTTATTAATCCACGCTCTGTGAAAACAATATGGAAAAAAAAAGTGAGAAGGGACATGACTTTGTCCTGGAGGCACCTTGTTTTTATGACGCTACACTGTTCTTGTATTGCCCTTGCATTAAAACAGAGTGCGAGGCCGTATACACTAGATAAAAAACAAACAAGCGGGAAGAAAGCGCAGCTTGATAATAATAAAGAGAAAACAGGAGAATTATTGAAAGCACTTTGTAGACGCTGTTTTGGAAGCCTGGTAAAACTTATTTCTGCGGTTCCAACAGCGCGGTGTACGTATTGTGAGATGAAAAAAACAAAAACTTTCAAATGACGCGACGAAACAGATGTTTTTCGCGGAAACAGCTGCGAATAATTTGCCCGCAAGTAATTTCAAATCCACCTACGCTACCACTACTCGAAGGAAGAATGGGCCATTTTTTCGCATTAACTACAAGTGCGAGCATAAAAAGTAAACATTGAGGGAAAAGCTTTGCCCATTCTGCAGACGATTCTCTCTCCCAGTGTTTCGAAATGCTATTAGATTGGCTTTTAAGTATATTAGAATGTATGTATTAGAACGACTATTACAAGGTACAGTTACCAGAGGTTTATTGCACACAACCCTGCTTTCATATCGAACTCGAAGTCAGTTCTCCTCAGTGCCATGGTCGCGCAACAACTGGCACACACAAAGGCAGGGTCTTGCTACTCAGCATCACACTACATCTCCTCGCCTGTTACAAAGTGAAGTCACACATACACGAAATTTTCGTGATTTACGATTTTATCTTCACCGCCGCGAAGGTGTCATCGGCACGGCGCCACGGAGTGCCCGAGATCCCTTACCTGTGCCAGTCGACCGTATATGCTCTTGAGAAATAAACGGCACTAACGTTTCCGTTTATAAAAAGCTTTGCTTGGATCTATGCGTTATCCAGCTCAGCATGCGTTTCCCGACTGTTCCTCCCACTTCGATTCAGGTTTTACAGTGAAGCCTATAGTAAATCCACCTGAGAAAGAAGGTATATGTTGCGTTCGAAACGTTCAATTAAACCAACATTTTGGTTGGAACCTTTGCACCATTTGTTACGCGCACAAATTTTGTAATCAGAAGCGTCACTGGGCCACGCGTGAGGGCAGAAGTTCTAACAGAAGAAATGAATCCTACGAATGCGTCCCCCGTATCCTGTTTCTGACTTCGCTGTCTCGTCCGAAATGTTTACTCAGGAGTTCTCACTTGGCACAAAACGAACGCACACGCGCAAAGTATAAAATGGTTTACAGCATTTTCCAACTACGTTGCTCAACGTCTTTCCTTTGTTCCCATATGAATAAGGGTGCTACAAATATAGATGTGTGTGTACGGGGATGTTTGTCAATGTTGCGTCATCTTGTTTGTGGATGAACGATGGGATAGAGGTCAAGATGGCTATGAGAAGCAAGGATATTCTTGGTACCGGGCAGTGACCGCACGGTGCCAAGCATATCCTTGCTTCTCATAGCAATCTTGACTCGTATCCCATCGTCCACCCTCGAACGAGATGATGCAACCTTGAAAATATCCCCTGTACCTTTCCAGCCTTTCCCGTCATTCTCTTCCTTCTCTGCAGTTGAGGAAGACGAATAAGTTGTACTGCATCGGAACGCTGCATTTACATCTCTGTAGGTTTTTGATAATTTGTGTCATATCAGGGAGCCGCCGCTCCCTTCTCGTTACGGCGATGGAAGGTGTGTCTACTGGGCCTCCTTTGGAACCTGGTGGGTCGGCAGCGGCCACCCAGAGAAAGCGCATCTACCATCCGAGCAACGCATGGAGCCAGACACTGATGTGTACTCGGCGCCAAGTGATGACTCCTGAATCGACGACGGGTTCGTACCTGTTGTCAGTAAGAAGGCCAAGCATAGGATGCGCAGACAGGCGGAGTCATCCTCGTCGAGCACGTCAACGATCATCACGGCGCGAAGTACACCGATACATACAGCGTTGTGCCACAGCAACCGACGGAAATTTGAACCTCCTGAAAAGGAAAGCCATCTCCATTTTATCCAATGTTATCTTACTGGCGCCGCCATGTGACGAGCTGCGGAGATTGGCACGCGCTCGTCTTCTTCGCTCTCGTGCTCGCTCGCCAGTCGTTTCCGTGCCTTATCTTGCCGGTGCTTTTGCTTAGTTGTGAGTAAACCTGCTTAACCAGTTCCACTGGCTTCTGTGACATATTTTGGTGGAGCTTCCGGGTAGATGCCATGTACGAAGAGCCTCTGACTGCCCCCTACGCCCATCTACACACCGTGGATACGACACCTGTGCACAAGGCGAGCCGTCGCTTGAGAGGCTTAGCTCCCGAATGTGGTCCTCTTGTTTCCCCACCGCGAACCACGATGACCACAGCGGCAATCCAGACCATTCAGCTTCCCGTGAGTGACCAGCCGCTGCTATTCCATGCTCCGCGTGTGCCCACGCCGTTTCATGGCGATAAGTTCGAAGACATTGAGGACTGGTTGACCAGCTACGACCGCGTCGCTTTGTTTAATGCGTGGGACGAGGAACGGAACTTGCGGAATGTTTATTTCGCACTAGAAGATGCCGCCAGAATGTGGTTCGAAAACCATGAGGCTACAATTACTACCTGGCAAGAAATCCGGCGGCAGCTGCTCGGAACATTTGCCAACGATGCAAGACAAGAGATGGCCGAACTCGCTCTACAGTCCCGAGCACAGCGGCCTAATGGAAGCGTGGCTATGTTTGTAGAAGAAATGTCTCGCCTTTTCAACCGGACGGAGTGGCCGGAAACGACAGTGAAACCCTTCGTGAACTTATCCGAAGCATCGTGTGCGAAGAGCTGCAAAAGCTGCCCTCTCTCGAGCAACATCCACGTGTTGGGGGCATCTCAGATATTGTACGCGAAGAGCTCCGCCAAGCAGTGCCATCAGTACCATCACCCCAGCCGCCTGCGCCACACATCATGACGTACAGCGACGTGTTGCGTACCCCTGCGCCTGAACCATTGGCACCCTGCAACCCTGCTCCTCCCGCTCGTCCTCCACCCCAATATCCAGTTTCGACTGGTGTGTCTTAAGCTCGACCACCCGTTCGCAAAGCACACGCGTGGCGCACGCCGAACAATCTGCCTTTGTGCTTTCACTGCGGCGAAGCCCGTCACGTTCTGCGCCACTGCCCGTACCGTCGGATGGACTTGCGCGGATTTTACCCGGATGCCTCTTGGCCGCGCTATGGCGAACGACCTCGGGACATCGACCAATACCTCAGCGACAACGTCCCACCTGCGTCCCTCCAGCGACGCCAGTCCAGGTCACCATCGCCGAGGCAGTTTTCCTCCAGCCGCCGTTCTTCCTTCAGGCAGTCCCCAAGTCCGCGCCGGGAAAACTGAAGACGGCGACCCTCGGGGGTAGGACCGCCGTCGATGAACACTACGACCAACATTCTCCGCTCACCGATTCGATCACACAGACCGACCTCCGACCCTTCGCTCCGACTAACAGTCCGACCACTTTTCGACGATCGGCGAAGCTTTCCTCCGACGCCCCCAATCGACGCACCGCATGACCAACGAGTTCGACGACCTCCCGACGATCACAGAAGCTTACCTTCGATGGCGCAATTCGACGCAGCGAACGACCCGTCAGTCCGACGATCCCTGACACGCCGCGCTTTGTCGATGGTGAGTTGCATTCCGTCGAGATACCGATCGTCGTTGATAACCACAACACGACTGCCCTTGTAGATACCGGCGCTGATTTTTGTGTTATGAGTCATAGCCTTGCTACCATTCTGCTAAACGTCCCGACTCCTTAGCACGGAGCCCCGGTAAGGACAGCCGGAGGGCATGTGGTAACGCCGCTCGGAGTGTGCGCCGCTCACGTCGAGATTCGGCACGTAACTTTCTCGTGTTGCTTCGTTGTGCTAGCAGAGTGCTCCAAGGACCTGATTCTCGGCCTTGATTTTCTTAGAGAAAACGACGCAAGCATCAACCTCCGTGACTTCATGGTGACTTTTTCCACTCATCGCGCAATTTCCGACAAGTACACACAGCACAGCGACGACTACACAGGCAGGCCAGTTTTTCGAGTGTGCGACGACCATGTCACTCTACCTCCACGCACCAGCTTGTTTGTTACAGTGCAGTGCGACAACCCTCTCGCCTTTCAAGGCCTCGCGGAAACGAATGTGAATTTATTGTTGATCCTACAAGCCTGCGTCGCTCGGGAGGTCTTTGCTTTGAGAAATAAACGAACTGAACTGCTTTTAACGAACTTTAGTGCCGAATACCGCCATTTACCACAAGGTACAGCTATCGCTTATTTTGATGAAGTTAGTGCGCCATCCGCCCATTGTGCCCTTTCGCTTGCCAACGAGAACCCTCCCGAGAGCATTGGACATACTGTTCAAACTGACGTGAATCCTGCTTTGTGTCTTACACAGAAACGCCGCTTTCAAACAATTCTGGACACTTACCGTGACTGCTTTGCCGTCACTTCCAAAGTGAAACAGACGTCAGTAGCCAAACATCGAATTATAGTTGATCCCACCGAGCGCCCTATCTGCCAACACCCCTACCGAGTATCGGCGAAAGAACGAGAGGCTATTTAGGCGCAGGTTGATTAAATGCTTCGCGATGATGTGATCCAGCTGTCCACAAGCGCATGGGCCTCACCAGTTGTGCTGGTCACTAAAAAAGACGGAACACTCAGATTCTGCGTTGACTATAGGAGGCTTAGGAAAATTACGAAAAAGGACGTCTGCCCATTGCCTCGAATCGATGCGTCATTCGACCGACTCCGCCACGCCCGATACTTTTCTTCGCTCGATCTACGCAGTGGGTACTGGCAGATCGAAGTCGATGAACGTGATCGAGAGAAGACCACGTTCATTACTCTTGACGAACTGTACGAATTTAAGGTGCTTCCCTTCGGTTTCTGTTCCGCTCCCGCAACCTTTCAAAGAATGATGGACACTGTCCTAGCCGGCCTGAAATGGCAGACGTGCCTCGTCTACCTTGACGACGTTGTCATTTTCTCTGCGACCTACGACGGAGCACCTCAAACGATTGACGGCCGTGCTAAATGCCATCCGCGGTGCCGGGCTGTGGTGGTGGTGGTGGTGACTATGGTTTATTTTTGGGGAGGGGGTACTGGTCACGTCTTATGTTGGCCATAAAACCAGAAAAATGCCACTTTGCATTCCAACAGCTCAAGTTTCTGGGTCACGTCGTGAGTGCTGCAGGAATCAGCCCTGATCCAGAGAAGACGGCTGCCGTAGCTGCTTTCCTGACCCCCACTGATAAAAGTTCCGTGCGTCGGTTTTCGGGCCTCTGTGCATATTACAGGAGATTTGTGCACGACTTCTCCTGAATAGCGGAACCATTGCCTCGTCTAACAAAGGACGACCAGCCTTTCATCTTGGCCGACGAGCAGCAAAGGGCCTTCGAGGAGCTCCGCAAGCGCCTTCAAACAACGCCCGTACTTGGCCACTTCGACGAGGAGGCCGACACAGAATTGCATACCGACGCCAGTAACGTTGGCCTCGGTGCAGTTCTTGTTCAGTGGCAAGAAGGCGTTGAGAGGGTGATTGCTTACGCCAGCCGCACCCTGTCTCGTTCCGAAGCGAATTATTCTACTACCGAAAAGGAGTGCCTTGCAGTTGTGTGGGCGGTAACAAAATTTCGGCCGTATTTGTATGGTCGGCCGTTTAGAGTGGTCAGTGACCACCACTCACTCTGTTGGTTAGCGAACCTTAAAGATCCTTCAGGCAGGTTAGCCCGCTGGAGTCTCCGCTTATAGGAGTTCGACGTCACTATTGTGTACAAGTCCGGCAAGAAACACAGTGACGCTGACTCCCTATACCGAGACCCTATCCCGTGTTCTTCAAGTGAAACAGATGACTCCGTCTTTCTTGGCGCTCTCTCGACGCCAGATCTCGCTCAACAGCAGCGAGACGACACCGAACTGCGGCCCATCATCGATTACCTCGAAGGAACCGCCTCATCGCTGCCTCGCCTTTTCAAGCGTGGCCTGTCGTCGTTCTGCTTGCGTGACGACGTCCTCTACAAGAAAAACTACGCTTCCACAGACGTTAAGTATCTGCTGGTTGTCCCAACGCCGCTCCGTACCGACGTTTTGCAGGCATGCCACGACGAGCTTTCTGCCGGACATTTCGGTTTTTCGCGCACCTTGGCACGAGTACGACAAAAGTACTACTGGCCCAAGCTTGCCGCTATGGTTCAGCGCTATGTTAGGACGTGCCGTGATTGTCAACGTCGGAAGATACCACCTGTCAAGCCGGCCGGCCTGCTGCAGCCTATTGTTCCTCCGCGAGTACCTTTTCACCAAGTCGGTACGGATTTGCTCTGGCCATTTCCTACGTCATCATAGTGCAACAGGTACATTATAGTCGCCACAGATTATCTAACCCGCTATTGTAAGACGAAAGCTCTTCCCAGCGGCACGTTTACTGATATTGCGAACTTTTTCATCTTTAATCTAGACCTTCGTCACGGTGCCCCTGCGATCGTTTTAACTGACAGAGGCACGGCATTTACTTCAGCTCTAACCCAGGAAGTCATGCTGCTCAGTGGCACTTGTCATAGCAGAACAACAGCTTACCACCCTCAGACGAACGGCCTTACTGAGCGACTCAATAAGACCATCGCCGATATGCTTTCTATGTACGTCGACGAAGATCATAAGAACTGGGACCAGATACTACCGTATGCAACATTTTCTTATAACACCGCAGTCCAGGAAACGACCCGCTTTACACCGTTTCGTTTGGTGTACGGTCGCGAAGATGTCACCATGCTGGACGCAAAGCTACTTCCAGATGTTGCCCACCCATCGATTGCCGGTGCCGACCAATTCGTCCAGCATGCCGAGGCCGCTCGCTAGCTGGCTAGACTGAGAGTCCGGACACAGCAAGTTAAAGATGCTCGACGGTATAACCTTCGTCACAGGGAGGTAATTTACAACTCTGGCGATCAGGTTTGGGTGTGGACACCTGTTCGCCAGCGGGGTCGCTCCGAGAAGCTTCTGCGCCGCTACTTCGGCCCGTACGAAGTACAACGCAAACTCAGCGACCTCACCTACGAAGTGACCCCGCAAGGAACTGCTCGCTCATCTCGCCGGCAAGCACAATCGGAAGTCGTACATGTCGCCAGGATGAAGCCCTTCTACTCCCGCTAGGTCAAGCTACGTGTTTTTTTTTCTCTGCTTCCTTTAACTACTTGATGTCAACGTGCATCCTCGCCGACTACGGTTATCCTCGACCTCTCCACTCGGCATCGGGACGATGCCTTTTCCACCGGGAGGGGCAATGCCGCAATGTTATCTTACTGGCGCCGCCATGTGGCGAGCTCGGCAGACTGGCACGCGCTCGTCTTTTTCGCTCTCTGTGCTCGCCCGCTAGTCGGTTCCGTGCCATGATCTTGCCGGTGCTTTTACTTAGTTGTAAGTAAACCTGCTAAACCAGTTTCACTGGCTTCTGTGACAATATAAAGCATGTACAGCAGCGGTGACAGAGAACAACCATGTCTTAATCTTTTGCATACCTTGACAGCTTCCGTACTACTTATCCCTTCCCATGTAATTTCTACTTTGTTATCCCGGTATATTTCCTGTAGGAACTCTGTTATCTCATAACCGATACCTTCTTTCTATAACATGTCCCCCAGGAGTTCCCTGTTTACGTTGCCGTACGCCCCGTTTATGTCCAGGAAGGCCAAATACAAAGGTCGTTTTTCCACTCTAGATATTTCGATGCATTGGGCAAGCACAAACAGGCAATCATCTAAGCGCCTCCCATTTCTAAATCCGTTCTGAAGTTCTCCGAGTATCTTGTTACTTTCTACCCACACTTGCACCTTTAATTTCCCTGCCTGCATGGCCAACCTGTACATAACAGATGTTATGATAATCGGCCTGTAGGATTCTGTGTGCATCCTTTCTCCTTTCCCTTTATAAATCAAATTCATTTTACTCCTCCACCAGCTGCCCGGAATTTGCTTATTCGTTATGACTGTTTCCAAAACTTTTAACAATGTTTCCTTACTTCTTGGACCAAGTTCATTAATCAGCTTTATCGGAATTCCATATCTGTTTTTAGGAATATTTTTTCTGCCTTTTTCCAGTTTAGATTTGTCAGTTGTAAGCTGGTTTGTATTCTGCTATTTTGTGTTGCTTCCTGATTTGCGGAGATTACCCTATCGTCACTCTTAAATGACTCGGCTATAACTGATATATATGTAATGCAGTTCACTGCGTTGTCTCCCGTTAAACATTTTCTCTCGTTATCTTGAATCCTGTTCTGCTTTCTTTGATTCTTTTTACCTAGCCGATAAATTCTTTTTAGAAGCCCATAAATAAAACATTAGACAACGGCTTAGCTAATGAAGCTCTGATCTTATCTTTCAAAGGTTAAAGCACAACTGCTAAGAAAAGAACTCTATAGGCTCTAAAAGATTAGCACTGGAAAATAATACTAAGACATGTAGGTGTTTAACTCGCACAAGTTCAATCAGGATGAAAATAAGAAACAATATAGAAAAAGATAAACAGCTGTGTGCCTAGAGTGAGTTGCGATGTAAAATTCGCGCATCAGATCAGCGAGCGCATGCTTGAATCGCATTCTCAGTTAGAGTCTGTAAGTACGACCAATGAATTAGCTGTGCTTTTTTTCTTTTTTTTTGGAAGTGCAGTAACGCCGATGAAAGAACGTGCAACCAGGGCTGTCAACTGTAGGGATGTCGGAAACTGTTGTTGCGTTGACGCCAGGAATGTAGCAGAAGCAGCGGCGCTTTATTGGGAAAAGCATTTCTTGATGAATATGTGCCGGAGACAGGAATAAAGGACAGTATTTGTGAACAGATCTTTTTGGCAGCGGCAACTGAATCTCAAACCATAAGCTGTGAAAAGATTTAAGGGCATCGACGTCAAAAGCATGTTTTGACGTTTCATGCTCTGACTTTGATATTCGCCCGCTGTAAATATTTCCACTGCGCGCATATCTTAATGAAAGACGATCAAGCCCTGCTGTGAATATAGGCTGAATCTGCCGGGTTCTTCCAAGCGACAATTGCGTAGACCTTATAGGGGTCTATGTGTTCTTTTTCTTTCCTCAGCGCTACCTCTAGGACTCCCCCTGCAGCTCATCATATACTCAGGAGAATTTCGAAATAAACAATACTTTGTTTTAAGCAGAGGATTTGGAAATAAGAACGGCATTGAAAAGCAGCATCCCCTGCCCTTCGTGGAAGGCGCTGTTAAAGTCATCTATAAGATATTACTTGACGGCAAACTTTCGTAGGAAAGAGGCTGCCTGAACGATAGTTCATTGGCATATTTGTTATCCTCAGAGAGGGGACACGGGGACAAATTCGAGATGGAGAGGGTGGATGGCATTATGAGTTGTCAATGAGTCTTCAAAACATGAAAAAAGCACAGCTTATTATGGCCTCGGAATAAAATTCTGGTCATGTACCGTACCTCGAAAAAACTGATTGGAGCGCACTACACAAAGAAAACACGACTTGACTTCCTTGGAAACATAGTGTCTTACTATAAAAAAAATTTCGGTAGCATTTCTGGAATAAATTTTGTTCGCACCAGCTGCGGCAGATGAATGTTTTAAAATACACAGCCTTACACCGACCGGAAAAACTGGGTGCAGGCGACCGCCAGTCCGGCGGTAGGCTTCTTCAGGTGTGTGCGCCTTGAAGCGCCTCCGCAACACTGCTGCGCCCTATCGGCTGCAAACTCAGTTTCGAGCGTTTCTCAGTAAATGTGGTTGCGGCTTAATAGAGATGTTAATTGGAGTTTTGGGAGTTCCAAGAAGTTCACTTATGTTCGTGCTAAGAGGGAACGCCATGCCTAAAGAAAACAGCTGTGGCGTGCGAGCAAGATCGCCCAAGGCTAAGAAACCCACATTGGGAGATTGGTCGGATGAAATCGGGGGCGTTGAGATATCTTTTGACACTGTCACCTGCCACTCGCCCCTTTAACGCTCTCTTACTAAGACAGCAACATTGCGTACAGAAACATTTGGGTGAGTACAGCGCGCTTAGAATAAAGATGTAACAGACTTTGTAATTGTCGACTCAGTAGTCACACTCAGAGAAAGGCATGGTTTTTGAGTAGGATTGAACGGTAGACGTTGCGTGTAGATGTGACCTGGTAGAGGAAATGGACATTTTTGGCAGCCCAATAATTGTGCTTCTACGCGTATCAATGCATTTGTTTTTGTCGCGACCGGGATTATTATTCATAAAATCATTGTTAAACTTGGTATGCTCCGGAATGACCAGATTTTGAAATGCTTTGTGATTGTGAGCGTGCTTCCGAAAGGAACTTCTTGAGATGGTCACGACAGAATAATGCTCTATTGATGTCCCCTGGAGGCGCAATATGCCACCTGGACTGGGGTGTGACTGGGGTACTTTGACATTTAGAATTTGAACGTGAGGCGGCAAGCTGCGGGGACGATGCATGAGTGTTTTTTAAGATCTGGTTCTTTGTGCAACCGTCGTTGCAGGAGAAGACGAACGCTGTTCACCATGAAAACATGCTTTCGTACACGCAGTATGCAAAAAAAAAATATTTAATTTCAACGAGGCTCAGTAACAAAGTGGTCCGTTATAATGCATACACTCAACTCCTCACAACCCATAACACAGGCTCGACTTTCCACTAATTTGTGCACCGGTGGCTTAGGGAGTTACAACATACCTTAAATGTTTTAAAGGTTATGCTGTACCTTTCAGTTTACTGTCGGCCATGAACTATAGTTGCAGAACGGTTGCTTGGCGGGCTAGTTGGTTCTTTTCACTCTGTCTGTCGTCGTCTCTTCTTGTGGTTCGCGCCGCAATACAAGTTAGATATAGTTGCAGGTTCTCTGTAACCCTCAACTTTGCTTTCAATTTTGAGAAATTTACAGGTATAGCTATAACCCTCATTCTTACAATCTGTATTGAATATTGTGGAGGTTACGCTGCAAACTTCATTTTGTCTTAGTACTTTAGAGGGTACATATTAACTCTTATTTTTTGCTGGTATTTTATACTTTCGTGCACGATGACGTAACTACAGTGAGTCTCATATGAACGCTGCGCTTTGTCTGGCTGCAAACAGTCATCTCTTACTGGGTGACCTGTTATAGTTATTCTAGTTTACCGAACTATCTATCGACGAGTTTCTTGACGTTTTTGTTTTCGTTGCATTTGAATGACGAAGATATCAAGGTGGAAAGTTGGCCTGGTTGGTGCATGATCGTGTGCCGTAAAGAGCACGGCGCACCGAGGTCAACAATGAGCGAAGAAGAAAGCATCAATGCTAAAAGAAGCGCAAGAATAAGCACGTAAAACGTGTGAAAATGCGGTGTATGAAATACCTCTGTCGTTCGAGCGCATCTACATCTGTCAAAGAGGGCACTGTTTGAATAAATGGCTCCAAGAGCACGAAAGATCCCAAAACGCGCAATCAGCACTGAACTAGTAAAACTCTACCGAGCGCATGAATACGTTCCCCAGCTTGGCGACACCATAGTTATCACAAATGAATAAACGGACCCAGGAAATAGAAGAAGATATCGACACTAGGCAAAAGAGTGGCACATGCATTCGATAGCAATCTGTGACAGCGAAATTGACTACCTTCGTTCGACGTTATAATCTTCTGCCACGTTTACACCTTTTGTTTCTTTTTCGTATGTGCTTTTGTGGAGCTTTCCTTTTCCTTTTTTGTGCGAACGAGATGTATATAACTGACTAACGTGCATTAAAATTTGGCTGTTAGCGCCGCGTCCCTTCTCCTCTTTCTCGCAAGTAGCTACTTTTCGCCACAAGAACGATGTACCCGTTTAAGCACAACACAGCTCGCAAACATTTAATGAAGTTATAGTGGATTTAAACACACCTAACGCTTGATAAACGACAAAAATGAATAGTTGATCACTACAGAAGTTATGGTAACCAATTACCTGCAAACAGACAAGGCTTAACACTCGAAATAAAACTGCAACTGGAAGTAACCAATTGTACTTTTACAGAAGTAATGAAAACCCAACAAAGGGAGTCAAACAATTTTTGCAGACAGTTTAAATGATTGAGTAAATAACTCAATATGTACACCAAGTTGAATCAACTGCCACATTAAATAGATTTCATACGATTAAAAAGTATTTTTTTTTTTAGCAGCGAAACTGGAGCAGTTATTGTCCCCCATCTCGACGGACACCAGGCCCGCGAGCTGGCGGGAGTTAGGATGGTGAGATTGGAAGAAGAGAAAAAGAGGGGCCTTAGTAGAGTGCTGCGGAATAATTTCGACCCCCTGGGGACATTTAACGTGCACTGTTATTGTACAGCACACGGACACCTTTTGCGTTTCTCCTCCATTGACACGCGGCAGGTTTCGATGGTACTACGGCTCAGTAGCCATGCGTCCTTGCTATTCAGCTACCGCGGCGGGTTAAATAGCTTCAACAAATTGCTCTTACACTAGCCTAAGTTGAAACTACAACTACCGCAGTGTGGTAAAATGCCACTGCTGCGTAGAAAAGAAATAATAAAAAAATTGTGGGGGTATAAGCTGTAGTGTTGCAGCGAACTTTTCAGCGGACACCTGAATTTAATGTGCTGCCGTCACAACGTTCGGACGAGCCTTCTCTCCTAGAAATTCGCTGTTGTCGTTCGCCTCTAACAACTATCGAGTTATCTGTCTTCTTGTTCTTCTTCTTCTGTGCTACGGTGACACGGTGCAAGGCCGACGGATTGAAAACCTAGCGCAGTCTAGCTTTTGCTACAAAAGAAAGAAATGTTGTGATGCATAATAATTTTATTAACCCACGCTGTTTGCAGATATCTTGTGAGACGAAGTATAGTTACAAAGCCCCATACCGCCTGCTATTCAAGGTTTGGGGCGATGCGTGATGCGTACAGCAGCAGGCCACTTCCGCAGGCTGTTAAGGGAGCATCTGCGGAATATCGACAGTCCGTAAAAAAAAAAAAAAAAGAAAAAAAAAAACAATCACGGCTATTCATCTCTAAATATTCTGAAAAATGGTATCGTAAAAAAATGCGTTTATTCACGATTCATCATTGTACAGATGTCATTTCCCCGCGCTCAGAGTTCGATTTTTATTTTGTATATTGTGCTGTACATTACATTAGATTTCTTCCTTGCATTATTCGTAATTTGCGAACAGGAGTAATGCATCTGCGCTTCTATGTCGAGTGTTCCGTGAATTGTTTAAAGATCACATACGAGAGTTTAAAGATTATTATAAACACACAATAAAGCTGGCAGGAAATTTTGTGGCATCATCGAACACATCAGTCCAAAATATCAGAAATAACACCAGGATAAATTACAACAATATATCTCTCTTTCCGGAAGTGCGGTTAAAGAGAAGAAGAAACTCGGTCCACGTCTTTTTTTTTTTTTTTGCTTTACGTTAAACCAAATATAAGACGCACCTGACTTCAACGGCAGCACATGAAGTTAGCTGACTGTCCAAAATGATGGCTCGTATCACGCTGTGTGGTCTTTTCCTTGTGTTCGGTAAGTATTTTTAGACTGCTTGCGAATGCTTACCGTTTTAACGGAAGTGTTTTATAGAGAATGAGGGTTTCGGTGAACGCTATTTCTCAACCTTCTTAAAATATATGCTGTTGAATCAATGGTGCAAAAACACTGAGTGCTAGTGAGTTTTGTACTTTCAATTGCTTTCTCTGAACAAATGCTACAGTGGTATCGTAAATTTTACAATTTTATTCTTATGTGTCTTATGGCGAATTCTCTAGTTTTCTGCAACAGGGAAACCAGGCGAACAATATTTTAACTTCTTTATTGGCTCTTCTTTAGCAATTATTTTTTATTCAAAAATAAATACTTCCTGAAAGGATGTATAAAAATAATGTTTGAATGAATAAAAATGCGGTTCTTTCATAATATATTTACATTGCCCTACGGAAAACTAAACGTTACGGGGCAATAACCTCATAAAAGCTCATCTAATCGCACAGACTCTCTATGGTGCTCATCATTATCATATGATATCGTACATCATTTATGATAATGTACAAGAAGTTATAAGACATTATGCAATTATATGTGACTTGTACGTGATTTCTTATGCGAATTGAGTGAGATTGTGAGAGAAAATGTGAGGTTATTGCCTCATATAATTGTTTCAGTAGGGAATATTACCTAACGCTATCAATAAAGGAAGCACTGGCCACATTTGCTGTGGCCACTTTATGCTGCGGCATTTGTACATAACACTGTAGCAATATATGAATTGAGAAGAAATCATATCTCTTAGTTTTACTTACTGCAGGCCGGTGTAAACTATATCGGTGACAGTTCTACTTACATTATATGGTTGCATTGATGTTGAGGTTTCGCTCAGACTTCGAGACAATGATTTTATTCTTCAGGCTTCCATGTGATGGTTGCTACCACCGGGGGTATTTATAAAATCCAGAGTACATCGTTTCATTTTCACAAAACTTCTAATTCGTTGCAATCAGATAAAGCTTTGGATACCTTCAGCATACCGCTTTCATTTTAATTTTTTCTGGCTGATGACATTTAATCTTCTTTTCGAATGCGCTTTGTTTCTAGTCGGCCAGTACAAGTTTGTAGAGAAATAATATATGCTTTGCAAGATGAGGGCTTATTTAAAGGCCCCGCGCGCGGGAACACAAGATTAGCGGCAGTAGTGGTCCGTCATCAGTCGGTTCGAGTAACGAGCACATGCAGGGATAGCAATGCCGCTGAAGAGAAAAAGAATGCTCTTCACCTTTACGTGAATCTTTTTTTTTTTTTTTTTATTCGAAGAGTTTGCCACAAGGCATAAGTTGAGAAAGGGGGAATGGGATGCAGGATATAGAAAGTTAAAAGAAGGAGTGAAGTCCTGTTGTGCTTATGTATTCGAGAAGGTTGGCAGTATAGCGATTGTCCATTGTCCATTTCTCATAATCACTATCGCGATTCCACTGCAGGCCCACCTTCATGATTGTCCGTTGCCTAATGTGCTTCGTTGATGGACACGTCCACAACAAATGACGCACATCGCAGACGTCAGGTGGAGTCTCACAGTGAGGGCACCTGTCAGTCACTGGTATATCTTTTTCCCGCCATCGATGTCGAACAGATGGGGTCAGATCGCCCCTGCCCGGATCCGGCGCACTGTCATCTCCTCCTGCCGAGTAAGGCTACGGAGGAGAGGGTGCGAACACGGAGGAATGAGAGCGCGTGTTCGCTGGCGCAGAACTTGCGAATCGGAAACGTGGGACAGGAACGGATCTGAGGGAAGAGGGGAAGGTGGTGGATCGTCTGATGTGTTTATATGCGTCATAGCATCTGCTTGTATGTTATGTGGATCGCGAGCATGGCCGCGAATCCAGTGTATGCGAATAGGACATGGGTACTTTGAACATAGCAAATGTATGGACTGTTTTATTTGGAATGTGCGTCGAACGGCCTTAACCTGTTTAAGGGCAGTGAGAGAGTCTGTGTAAAGATGAACTGCATTGAATGTAGGAACTGGTGGAAGGGAATGTATGGCATTGTAAATTGCTTGAAGTTCCAGTGCCAAAGGGGTGCACGTATCCGCGGTATATGTCACGTGAGTGTTGAGATGCGGATGAGAGGGACTATACACAGAAGGAACTCCTCGCTCTGCAGTATGTGATGCATCGGTATATAGTATGCACCCTTCAGACAGATGTGCGGATGATACCGACGGGGAAGCAGTGGGGCGATTGTCCGTGAGCTGGCAGTACGACCATGGAGGTAGTGTAGTTGTAGTTGTAAAGACTGTTTGCGAGCTCTGTTTGCCGCCCGCTGATCAACGAGTTCAGTGAGCGTATTTAGCTGGGCATACTCCTGAAGTACTGGTATGGGTGTTAGGCGGGGAAGATATGTAATTGCACGCATAGCCTCACGATTGATGGCCTCAAGGGAGTCCCATTGTCTGCGGGTGAGACGTTGAAACTGTGCCTGGTAGATTATACGCGGCTGGAGGACAGAGCGAACAAGCTGGCGGGCCGTGTGGGCACGCGCGCCGCCAGAGCGCATAGCTATGCGACGAATGAGACCTAAAGTAGCGTGAGCGGTCTTACGGATGGCTGTCAGCCACGGGGTGCCAGTGGGAGGCGGCCCTGACCAGCGACAACCTGGACCAGCAAGCCTGGATTATCCAGCTAGTCCGCAAGTCAGCTGCTGCCAGCGGAGCCCTGGACTAGGGGCACCGACCACCCAGCTCCTGCGAATTTTTACTGATTATATGCTCATTAAAAGTTTTCTCTCTCTCTCTCTCTCCCAGAGGAATGAAGAAGAAGACCAAGAATGCGAACGGTTTGTACCTCAGGAATTGGGGTATTATCTATCATAAAATTTATAGTGGGAGCTTTCCGTAAGGCAGCTTTATTTCCAATTCGAATGAAACAGGATTTTGTATGCGAAAGAGTTAGGCCCAAAGGAGGGAGGCGAAATGTCAATACATCCAGCGCATGCTGGAGGGCCGCCTGTTGGACAGACGTATCTGGGTGACAGCACCATAAGGTTATATCATCGGCATACGCAAGCATGCGTATAGAAGGGATGGCCTCTAGGACTCGAACAAGTGAAATGAAGGCCACATTAAATAATGTAGGGGCGAGAACGGAGCCCTGGGGCACTCCTCTGTTTGAGGGGAAGTGACCAAAGGGCTTTCCATGGATACGCACACTGAATGTTCTATTTGTTAGAAAGGCGTGAATGGCGAGGAGAAACCTGTGAGGAAGACCAAGAGTTTGTAGGGAGGCAAGAATGGCTGAGTGAAGGATGTTATCATATGCCTTTGTCATATCTGTAGCGATCACAGTTCTAACAAGATGACTGTGCGGAGAGTGGTGAAGCACGTCAGCAGCCAAAGTAGCAAGACCGTCCTCCGTTCCTATTTGCGGGCGGAAGCCAATTTGGGATTCTGGATAACAATCATGGGATTCCAACCACCACGACAAGCGAGTGGCGAGAATGTTTTCGTAAAGCTTGCAGATTGTTGGCGTCAGGGAAATTGGACGAAGGGCCGAGAGAGATACTGGAGGATGACCTGACTTCGGTATTGGAACAACAATAGAATGCTTCCACTCGTCCGGCATGACACCAGAATGCCACACGTCATTGAATGCATCAAGCAGGGCCTGCAAAGCAGTCCATTCCAAGTTGCGGAATAAGGAGTTAGGTATGCCATCGTGCCCGGGAGCAGAGTTAGATTTGAGGCGTTCAATGGAGGCCAGCAGCTCTGCCATGGTTAGGTCAGAAGTAATCGCATCGGGGGGTTCGGTAACCGGTAAGCAAAGTGGAGAAGTTGAGGTGGAATCATAGTGGGGAAAAAACTGTCTGGCCGCCTGTTTTGGAAATGTGTCCTCATCTACATTCATAGCAAGGCGAATGCTCTCTGTGTAATCAGAAACTTGAGAAGAGCGCTCCATGGCGTGAAACACTCTCCAAAGTTGTCGATTACTCTGCTTGGAGGACAGGCGCTCACACCATGAAGCCCCACGTTGCCTTCCTAGACGCTTTTCATACCGTCTCGCACGCGCGGTATGAAATCTGTTTACGTGAATCTGTTTTTCGTCAAGTGATCAACTGCGACGTTGGCCCAGCGGTTACCGGCGGTAGTGTACTGAGGCATTGCGTATAAATCGATGCCGACGCAGTCAAATAGGCGTGGTGGGCAAAGTAGTGGCTGAACCTTTCCTGCAGAACTATGAGTAGGATTCCTGTGACGTTGGCAGGTGAGGCGTGGACGGACGCACTTGAGTACGAAGTTGTACATATTCCACAGCCATAGTAAAACTGCAGAATGTAGTATTTCAGCTACATCCAGGTGTATTTCTAACATTTTTTTCGTGATCGTATTGAGGTTCAGGGTAGGCCTAAGCCCAAATTCGAGGATTAACTAACAAGCACTTGCGACCATCCTCACTGTAGTGGTAGCGATAAAGCAAATTGTCATGTTTGGCGAAATGAGGAGCGTGGCGGCGGTGAGCATGCGATGGAGAATCAGCCGTAGGGTCGCAGAGGAAGTAAAGCAGAGAATCAATCCAGGGGTGCGATGTTACAATGAGGGAATGTCCCTCGGTGCGACGACTTGGAGACGTAGAATGTGGAAAAAGTGTTGACCTCAGTGGGAAGGGGGAAACCAAAAAAAAAAAAAAGGTCGTCAGCATCTCGTGCTTGCGCTAGGTGTTGTACACGGCGTGCACACCCTATTCTGGCAGACGGCTCCTTATAAAGCGATCGGAGGAATCTGGCAGGCAGGAAATTCAGCAAAGCTCATTGTTTATCCATCATTACTCCAAAAGGGCAACCATAGAGGTATGGGTGGAATTGGACAAGAGACCAAATGATACCTAACACTCTTTTCAGTTTAGGCTATGAAGTACTCAGCGAAAACAAATTTGCCACCATCACTGACTTCCGCTTGGGTCGATTGAGCTGTCGGATCGAAGAGAGGGCGGGCGTTGCCATCACGATGCGGTGAAAGGTATTGAAGGCGTCGTCGCATGCGGGTGACCACAGTAAAAAATCGGAGCTGCTGGACAGAATTTGTATTAGACGATCAGCAAAGAAAGCCAAAATTTCGAATAAACAAACGAAAGACCCAGCATGCTGCGCATGACCTTGGGAAGGCAGCAATATCATTCAGTTTGGCCAGATTCGGAGAGGTACCTTCTTTGGAGACAACGTGTTCTAAAATGACCTGTTGACGAGAGTCAAAACCACATTTTGTATGCTGAGATGCTAGCCAGTGTCACAGAGGTAGGTCAAGATGTGTTTCAGGTGGTAGAGGTGAGTGTCAAATGAGAGGAAAGATGGAGATGTCGTCGAGGTAACAGAGGCACATCTTGCACTTTAGACCGCTTAAAACGCTGCTTTTTAATATCTCAATGGCTGCAGGCACTTTGGAAAAGGTGCAGGGCGTAGCTGTAAACCAATACAAGCCGTTGAGGGTGACAAAGGCGGTTTTGGGGTGATTGGACCTTCTATGACGACAAAACACAATACACGCTCTGCCGCTGGGGTGCGCGGTTTGTGGTGTCGATGCAATGGGTGACAATAAAAGTTTGGCCATGCGAACTTTGATAGAAGCAGAACTGATGAAGTAGATTAAGAAGCTGCATTGGCTGCTGCCAAGGAAGATTGGCGTCAATGAAGTGGATGAAGAAGTCGGTATAGGAGGGAGCGGGCACTGGAGAGGGAGGGCTGAGGTAGTCATGGCGAACTGAAGCGCGTCGGTAGACTCCCCACGGGTGACAAGAGATTCGATGGGTTTGATACTGCCGAGGCATTCACAATGACGCAAAGCAACAGTGCACGTAAGCGCGTGTAGAGACCTATATGGAAAGGACCGCAGAAGTAGTGAACACTGCGTAGGGCAGTGGAAGGCACTTTCGGCGGAGAAAAGTATGAAGCAGCGTGAAGAGGACAGTGTCATCGCTTACAGAGTCGCAAGAGAGGCAGTAGAGCACGGAAGTGTAGGGAGGAAGGTCGATGTCTTCTACCGCGAGTTCTTTAGCGCAAATGATCAAAGCAGCCGGTCGTACTGTTCCTTAAAACAGTGAATGGTAGTCAGCTTGATCCAGACTTCACCATGCAGTTAGGAAGGCGCTGTGCATCAAGCAGTGCGGTTCGAAGTAATGACAAAAACCCCCTTGAATTCAAATCGGCTGCCGGCGCTTTGACGCTCGGTGAATGTACCGTTGGCATGGATTTGAAGTTAAATAAGTAGTGTTCTTATCGTTCTTTTAGCATTTCTGTGCTATGAAAAAAAAAATAATGAAGTGTCTTTGTGAAAGTGGTGACTGGCCAGCCTAAACATCTTCGAAAAGGCATTACTTTTAGCGTTTTTGAATGCTCTCCACATTGTTTTACGGGTGAATGCATACCGATGGTGCAAGGACACCTAAACTTGTGCCGAAACTTCGCAAATGAAGATGCACACACGTAGTTGCTCCATCCCGCAAAGCCTATTCTTTGAAGTTTTCTATTAAACAGTTACAAGTACTAAACTAAAGTTCTAAAAGCATGCCTTGATTGCTTCGTTCGGTTTAACGTTCCAAAGCTACTCAGACTAGGGTTACGCTGTAGGGAAGGCCTTCGGAAATTTTCACGACCTGAGGCTTTTTACCCTGCTCGGACATCGCACAAAACACGGGCACTTTGCTTTTTGCCACCATTTAAAAACGACCCGTATCAGTTCCTGCGAAGAGTGTAAGGATTTAAGGCAGACGCTTATCCTGCATCATGCTTCGTGTGAGCAGAAAGCCTGAACAGGAAATGTCCTTCAGACTAGTCAATCATCCAGAGATCGCTAATAATGAAATCAATCACTAGTAACTAATCACAATAATTATTATCTGACCTGTTATAGTCATGGTTAGTCATACTTATCGTCGTGGTTACAGTGTCCGACGCCATAAGAGCTCAATGCAGTGGCGCCACTGTATACCCATACCATTTCTGGACACTTCAGGCGTTGGCGGAAACGCGTGCTCTCACAAATCATTAGAAGTGTCGACACCGGCCAACAACCTGCTCAGAAACAAGAGAGAAATGCTTTCGCATTGCTGCACGAGGGGTGGCTTTAATGTCCTCCGGAATTTTTTGCCCTTATTCGAAGTAAACTTGAACTAGATATGCTGGATGCAAAATTCAGTCGTGACAGAATAACATACTTGTGCGAGCATCTATAATGCAGGCTGTGATTTTTATCGTTGAAAACTGTAAAATCAGAATTCTGAGCTCCTATACGGTAATGTGTATTTTCCGCATGCGTTACAATATGTTCACAATGTATTCTAGCAATACTTGCATGCCAAAACATTGAAATACTCATCGAAAGAACTGTAACAGCCAACTTTTCATGTAAATACCTCAAAGGGCAATTTGAGGTATAAAAATAAATAAATAACCATTGCAATGCTTAAAGCAGCTGATTCCATTGAATACATTCACAAGCAACTCATCGTCATCATCATCATGATTATTATTCATCAAGTATGGCTCCCTCAATTGCGTGACCACAGCACTGTAAGATGACTGACGACTCATGCAAAAACTAACAGAATGCAAAAGTAATATGAGCTAATACAGTATACTTGAAATACACTTTTAGCACAGGTTTTTTGCTACTGGATACTAAATGGTTTCCACACGATATCCCTCACTATTTTGTGGGCCCAATGACAATATGATAACTGCTCAAACAGAGGTTTCTGACAGCTAAGGAGATGCTGCGCATATGGCGACAAAGTGACAAAACACAAATTTTAAATGTCTATTCTCAGCGATGACACTACATAACGAACAGTTTGAGCTATAAAATATGGTAGTACTGTTTCTGTACTATGTTTCATTTCGACTGAAGGTCAACATTACTATAAATATTGTTTTCTGACACGTGTACCTCATTCAGTAAATTTATAACTGACGACACAGGATTGATTTATCACTTCTTTTTTTCAATGTCTGCATGTCTGTATAAAAACGCTTCCATGGAAAAAATAGGCATGGAAATTGTTTTTTTTTTTTGCAGCAGTGACAAAATACTCCAAATCCCACAGTAAAACACCATGGCATAGCGAGCAGGCACACATGGTGAAGGAGTGGCAAAACTAATTTTAGGTGCGTGTATCTCATTGAGGTTAAGAAGTTCGCAGGGGTCAAGTAGATGCAGGAGAAATATGGGGGAGGCCTTCGCTCTGCAGTGGGTATAGTCAGGCTGATGATGATGATTATTATCTCATTGACGGCACCACTATAACAAAGATTTGGAGCTACAAAATATTTTAGCAATGTTTTGACTTTCAGTTCAACTTATAAACTCGTGTGAAAGTCAATAATATAAAAAATATGTTGGTTGACACGTGTAACTTGCTCAATAAAAGTAAAAACCGATGCTTGTGGAAATGGATTAACTACTTGTTTGTCGAGCTTCTGTTCAGTATATGAAAAAAAAAAAGACACTCCTGTAATACAGTAAGTTCTGTTTTATTTCGATTTAAGGCTAATATTATTATAAAAATATGTTTGCAGGCATGTGTAACTTGTTCAATAAATCCTTTACCGAAGTTGCAAAGATAAATGAACTACTTGTTTGTCGAGCCTCTGTTCAGTGTATAGGAGAAAAACCACTCATGCAATATAGTAATCTTCTCATATAGGCTGCGCTGCTTAGATGGACACGCACAAAGGAATTAGGAAAACGCTGAGGTTAAATGCAATCTACCAACTGAAGTTTTATTCCTATGAGAAGATGTTCCAACTAGCCCAGTCCCAAGCACTTTTTAATAGTAGAATCATTGCATTTATGGTAATATCGACTTAAGGTCAATATTACCATAAAAATATGTTTGCTCACACTTGTAACTTGCTCATAAATTCATAACTGAAGATGCAAAGACGGATGAACTAATTATATGTGGAACCTCTGCTCAGTGTAGGAAAAACAAAACACTTCTGTGGAGAACATAATTATGCAACTTTATGCGGAAATATGCGGAGATATTCCCTTTACCGCCAAACATTCTTCTAAATGAGAAGGTTTCACACGTTTTGGGTGATGCTTTTAAGTACGTGGCCTACTTCGTCACTGTCGGTCATCGAGAGGTAGACTTTCATCCACACGGCTACTGTTGGTACGAAGTTGTCGACTTATCGGCTTGCCAAACTGGCCCTAGAGCTTCTGCTTGCTGGTCTATCAAAATGTTAGCTCATCCCTACGGGCCTCGAATCACATTCACGCCGCAGCCTTAAGAAAGAAGATAACGTAGTCCAACCTTACAACATTTTGCGTGCTGACGCGTGTACATTGCGAGGCAATACTGAATTTCGTCACCGTCCGTTCCGCTGAAGGTACCGAAGTCGTGTGGTTGCCGATTGATATGACCATGGGGTCGCTAGGTGACGGTGCGGCATTCGATCCGCTTGGCATCGTGAAATATTTGCCTATATATTCCGTTGCGGAGTTCAGCCTCTACTGTTAACGGACTCAACACCTCATCTAATAAGATAAAAGAAAAGAATATTTTTTTTTTGAAAAGTGGACTGGATATCAATGCAAGATAGAAATATGCAAGAGACAGCCAGGGAACCTAACCATGAGTGCCCAGCGCTCGACCATACACAAACACTACATGTCGTCCACTGCTTTACCCAAGCATTCGACCATGATATACATTCGTTTTAGACATCGATTAACAAACAAACTTAATACAATCTTTTTGGGGTGTAATTTATTACACCGGGTATACTCCATGAATAACAGATGTTTTATTCCAAGAACTATATGGTGGTCACAGAATGAGGACTACACAATGAGCAAATTTAAACAATACATTTCTATTCTCGACACACTTCGGCAGCTTCTGCTATTACACATGAAAGCACACTATGTTTTCATATCTGTCCAGTCGGTAGCGTAGCATTATTTGTTTATATGAGTTCAGTGCGTCAAACGTGCATCAAAAGCAGTTTCCGTTCAGAAAGGAGACACCTTTGTTCCTTTTGCTAGACTTCGTCCATGGCAGAGTACAGAGTGGGCAACAGCAGGGTGCAGCGGCAATGTTCGAGTCCTGGTTTAATCCGTCACATTTCTTTATCATTCCCCTTTGCTGTCGTCTTCAGCACCTGCAACATTCTTAATATCTCTCCCTCCCCCAGCTAGCAGTTTGAGAAGCATCCACCCGTCTTTAAAATTAAATCATAGGGCAGAATAGCTGTTACTGCGTTCGAGCACAAAAAATGTTTCAATCAGAGCACGTGAGACACCTCGAAACACTTGCGACGTCGGAGATCATGTTCATTGTGAGGAACAACTTCCAAATGAAAGGCGCCAACGCTTCACGGTAGCAACCGGAAAAGCTCAGTAGTTTCTCGCTGAGTTCGTGTAGTCGAATGAGGTAGCAAATAAAGACAAGCTCGTCCTAAAGATATTTTTCACTTTGTCGCCACACATGGTCGAGGTATGCATCCCAGCATTGCAGATGTTGTATTCACGCCCTTCTGAGTTGGCAACCACCTGAAGCACGTTACAGAAAAGGGGCAACGTTATCCTTTCTGCTTTCGTCTACATGTGTTAGCACGGCGTCGATCGAGGTCGACTCCTCTTGTGGGGAAATGAGGCCGAGCAGAGTGATTTTGTTCGCTTCCTGAGCAGATGTGTTGCATGAAAATGTGAGGCAAGGTACGACTACATCTATCCACGCCCTTATGCAGCGACACGACGTCTGCAAGTGCCTTGTAGAGATTTTCCGTCAGGCCACTTGCTTGCGGATGGTATCAGTTTCCGTGTGGCAGTTGTACGACTAAGAAAAAGATGAATATGTTGTATGACCTGCACTGAAAATACCACCTTGATCACATTTGTCTGCGATCAAACCCTTTGGTGCGCTGCATGGAAGAAACATTTACAATAGCAAGGTTTTGGCAATTTTAAAGGCTCGGGAGAGCTGCTGTTCCCGCTAGCGCGCTAGGCAGTCAGTAGCTATAGTAGAATACATCTGTTGCCAGTGGTAGACGTAGGGAACGCTGCCAGCAAACCCTGTTCTGATTTGTTTGGAGTGGCCTGGACTGTGGTTGAATGGGCTTTAAAAGACCGGCTGGATTGAGAGAAGGAACTATTCGACGCTGGTAATCATGGTAAGTTCGAACACAATGCATTCAATTGTTTTATACGGGAGGTCAGTAGGGTCCAGTCCTCAATTCTATAAAGAGCATCCAAGTGACTCCAAGGCGGCCGTATTCTGGTTCGTCGTGCCAGGCTTCAAATTTCATCCCGTAGAGTTTCTGCTCCGAAGGTAAGTATTAAAGTCTCTTGGTGACAAAATTATTCTTGTTGAGAACTCCATCGTTTAGGCAGAGAAAAAACAAATGGGACTAAAAAGTCTAGGTATCGCGCTGCCAGCACCCTCAAGAAAGTCGGAGGTTTAGGTCGTTGCCACACCATACAAGCAGCGCCCAGTAGGGCCATTGCATTGTCGCTGTCGTCTACTAGAAAACCCCTGCACGACTGTGACATCCACGAGCATAATGTTGGTCGTAAAAATTTCCTGTCTGGCAGCGCGAGTCGTGGGTCCCGGAGCCCTACCTTTAAAATTACTTTGCGGGAAAACTGAAGCGTCTTCAACTGTGCCTTTCGGAAAACGTAATCTTGATGTTGAGAAGAACGCCTAAAGCAAATTTCTTTGATATCTGTCAGCATCGCAAAATCACCGGAATTGCTCTAAAGGGAAACTGAAAAAAATTTTGAATTCAGCTAAAAAAAAAGAGTAGAATATGTGAAGGCTAAGGTCAAATCATTCCAAGCCGTTTTGAGCTAGCATTTAAATTCGCGACACAATCACTAAATAAAACTATTTCGGCACTTAGCTCCTCCGCAGTACACGGTGACAAGTGGCGACAACATGACGTCATCTCTAGAGATGATGAATTTTCAACACGGAAACATTTGCTTTGAGGAAGAAGACCGTAAGAGACCAACGGATTAGCGCGGGATTCCGGGGAAAGTATGTGGCTATGAGCCCAGCTCCTCGTGGTAGTCTGTAGCATGAGTGGACGCAGGTGGTGCGCGGACAGGAGGGTGCCACGAGGCACCTGGCGAAGCACGCAAAGCCATTCAGGATGACGAGCGTTATGGGCTGGGTGACAGTCAGTGACGTGGTGAACGCTAGCTTGCACGCGCCTGTCTCAACCCCGCAGTCGCAGGTGATACACGCATTAAGGAGGGCCCCCGATGGAATGCGGTGGCGAGCGCCTAACAACAGAGAGATTTAGCATACCGTGATCCGCGATCCGCCACCGTGACACTCTACCGCTCATGGGCGGGGCGTTCAAGCTGATTGGTTCCGATGCGCCAGGTCAATGTGCCGACATCAAGTATGTGGCGCCATCTATCGGCATCAAAGTGATCTGGGCATGCGCAATGGAACGCGCAGTGACGGTCCACGGTAGCGGATCGCGGATCACGGTGTGCTAAATCTCTCTAATAGCCCTGCACTCGTGACGGCAGGCGAGCAGTGGCAGGACCACTGACCCCTCTTATCTTTTTCCTTTTTTTTGTACACCTCGTTGAGCGCGCTGTCTCGACCTCGCAGTCGCAGGTGAGGCGCTCGTTCACTCAAGCGGCCGGTGGAATGTGGTGGCGAGCACTAACAAAAGCGCACTCGTGAGGACAGCCGAGCTCTACCAGAACCACTGAACACTCCCTTCTTTTTTCGTTTTTTTTTCTTTTTTTTTTGTAGCAAGGGTACTCATTGACTCGAATGTTGCAACGGCCAGGGGAACGGCCTGATGTACCGCGGAATGTAGGAAAGACGTGACCCTAGGAGTTTTGCTTTTCTTTTTTTTTTGTGTGTGTGAGAGAGAGGGTTTAGTTCTCCTAAATTTGAAGGGGGAGCTGGGTGCCGGAACCAGCCAATTAGGTTGATGTTTGTGGCGATTGGACGTTGTGGAAATTAGGGCTGGACCTCAGGGGGTAAAACAGAGCCCGAGGGCCCAGTCCGGCGTTCTGGGCTATGGTTTAGATGCTCTCTATCTTCGGCTATGCTGAAGTGGGAATATTTCCCTTTTAGCTAGTTTCAACTTGTATCTCTGTTGTACACACTGTAAATACTTGCTGTGTATATAAATATTCAGTTATTCTTCTCGTGAACTCCGGTCTTCAAGTCATCACTACATATCGTCTCCGCCGGGCGCCTCTGGCGCAACGAACCTCCGCTCAACCACGCATACCGTTTCTGACGGCGCACTCCTATTGCATGGAGCAAGAACAAGCAACAATGGAACTTCACTAAGACCAACGCCAACGAAGGTAAAGGTCGCGAGGCGTGGTTTGGCTGCATCGGCTGACTCGCAGGAAGAATTGGACGAAATATGTTGAAAGTCTAATTGTCACTCATATTGACGTCATTACCTAGTTTCACCACACAGCTGCAATTCTGTGGGAAGAAATCTGAGAATTGTCGAAAATAGTCAATTACGTCAGAACTTGATATAGTAGCGCGAAACGATTTCGTGAGCTTATTCTACAAATTTTATATATTCTAATACGCGAATTGCGGGAAATTCTCAAAAGAGTCTTACAGCTTCCCTTTAAACCTTTAAAGTTTAAATCCGTGCATATAAGTTTGTTTGTGAACACATAATAAATCTGGCTGGCATTTTCGCTGTGTCCTGAAACATATCAATTCAAAGTATTTGATTCAGACTAGGGTAAAATAAAATCATGGATATCCCTCTACGCAAGTGTGACGAGAGAGCAAGATAAACTCTTTTCTCTTGCTGTTTTATTTTTCTCCTCTACATTAAACTACATATAAGGCGCGCCTCACTTCAGCAGTAGCGTACAAAGCCAGCTGACTGTCCAAAACAATGGCTCTCACAGCTCTAGTCGGTATTTTTCTCGTGTTCGGTAAGAGTGACAAATGTTTTAACAGAAGAGTTCCTGCATGTAAAGACAGCTCCAATTAACGCTGTTTCTCAAGCATCTTAGGGTACATGCTACCAAAAACAAAATCTGAAGGTTTTTTAAAACGTACAATACAGGTAGTGAATCAATGGCTTAAGAATTTTTCGGCTGTTGAATTTTGTACTTTGTTTTTTTTTTTTTCTCCCAGCAGATCATATAGCGTTATCGCAATTTTCAAAATTTTATTCCCCTGTGCTTTATTGCAACTTCTTCAGCATTACCTATAACAGTGAAGCCAGTCAAAAATATTTTAACTTCATTAGAGGCTGTTTTTTAGCAATTGTATTTACATCAAAAATAAAGACTGCATGGAAGGAAGGGTGTGTGAAAAAAAAAGGGATGTTTATTGAAGAAAAATACTGTCCGTTCATAATATCTCTGTATAACCACATGTATTACTTCCAACACTAACAAGGCAACAAGCACTAGCCAGGTTTGCCGCACGTTCATATGGTGCGAAAATTGTGGCCACAATGTGGTGGGGCATTTGTTCATAGCCCAGTAGCAATATCCGGATTGATATGGAAGCATTGATTTTAGATGTAATCACTCCAGGACATTCTGAATAACTATAAAAACTGAAATATCTAAGCGAAGTATCTGGTTGCAGCGACGTTGAAGTTTCGCTGGAACTTTAAGAAAGTGGTTTTCATTTTTCAGGCTTCCATGTGATGCTTGCTACCACCGAAGGTAATCATAAAATGCAGCGTCTATCGCTTCATTTTCACAACACGTCTTGCGAATTTGTTGTAATAAGGGCATGAAACTTTAGAAATCTTGAGCATGCCACTTTCATTCTATATATACCGGCTGACGATATTTATCTTATATTTAGCTGTGCTGCACTTCTGGTCGGCCATTACAAGTAGCAGGAAAATAAAATACGCTTTGTTTATTTAAAGGCCCTGGAACTTCAAGATTAGCGGAAAAAGGGATCCATACTCAGTCAGGCCGAGCACTGAGCACACGCAGCGGGAGAATAAGAATGTTCTTTTTCACCTTTACATGAATCTTCTTTTCCTTTTTGCGATCGCACCCCGGGAAGAGAGCCACATTGACGACTTAAGGCATAGGTTAAAATGGCAGGGTTGTAGTATCGCTTCAGGTGCTGGACGCGAACAGTCTCGGGTCTGCTGGAGGACAGGGTCTGCCTAACTCGTCAAGTCACCAACTGCCACGTTAACCCAGCGGTTGCCGGCGCCAGTGTACGGAAGCGTTCCGTATAAATCAATGCCGACGCAGTCGAAGGGGCTTAGTGGGTATAAAGTAGCACTTTTAACTCACCCGCAGAACTATGAGTAGAGGACTAGCAACGTTGTCAGGAGAGGCGCGAATGGATGCTCTTCCGCCAGTATAGTAAAGGAGACAGAAAGGAGACGGAAAGAAACGCCAGAGTATGAAAGCTTCCAATCCAACAGACCAGATAGAATTGGCCGAGATATCAAAGCTAATCAATAAGCGCAAGCTGGACGATATAAGGAAGTATAACATGGAGAAAATTGGGTATGCTGTAAAGAACGGGAGAAGCCTTAAAGCGGTAAAGAAGAGATTGGGCATAGGCAAAAACCAGATGTATGCGATAAGGGACAAGGCGGGCAACGTCATCACGAATATGGACAAGACAGTCATAGTAGCCGAGGAGTTCTATACAGATCTCCACAGTAGCCAAAGTAGTCAGGACCATAATGAGATTTGCGGTAGGGAAAAACAGTCAGACGTTTCACCAGTGATGAAGGACGAATCAAGAAAGCATTAGAAACTATGAAAAGGGGAAAATCAGTTGGAGAAGAACAGATAACTACAGATTTGTTGAAGGACAGGGGGGATATCGTGCTTGAAAAACTGGTCACCCTGTATACGCAGTGCCTGGTGTCATCGACGGTACCGGAACCATGGAAGAATGCAAGCATTATCCCCATTCTTAAGAAAGGGGACTCTAAGGACCTTAAAAATTACGAACCAATTAGCTTACTGTCTGTTACGTATAAGGTATTTACTAAGGTAATCGCTAATGGAATCAGGACAACCTTAGACTGCAATCAAGCAAAGGATCAAGCAGGGTTTCGGAAACGGTACTCTACTATCGATCATATCCATACCATCAACCAGGTGATAGAAAAATGCTCAGAATATAACCAGCCCTTATGCATTGATTACGAAAAAGCATTTGACTCAGTTGAAACCTCGGCGGTGATGCAGTCATTGCGAAACCAGGGGGCAGACGCGCCGTACGTGAAAGTGCTGGAAGATATATATAGTGGTTGCACAGCAACCATAGTTCTGCATAAAGAAAGTAACAAAATTCCCATAAAGAAAGGAGTTAGGCAAGGAGACACAATCTCCCCAGTATTATTCACAGCTTGCTTAGAGGAAGTATTCAGAGACTTGGAATGGGAGCAGTTTGGGATAAAGGTAGATGGAGAATACCTCAGTAATCTGCGATTTGCGAATGACATTGCCTTGCTAAGTAACTCAGGAGATGAACTGCAAAGAATGATTGATGACCTAGACAGGAAAAGTAGAAAGGTGGGCTTGAAAATCAATATGCAGAAGACTAAGGTAATGTTAAACAGCCTCGGGAAGGAACAGCAGTTTACATTTGGTAGCGAAGTACTGGAAGTAGTAGGCGACTATGTCTACTTAGGACAGGTAGTAACCGCAGATCCGGACCATGAAAAGGAAATAACAAGAAGAATGAGATTGGGATGGAGCGCATTTGGAAACACTCGCCGATTATGACTAGCAGCTTACCGGTATCGCTCAAGGGAAAGTATACAACAGTTGCATCTTACCTGTACTCACCTATGGGGCTGAAACGTGGAGACTAAACAAGAGGGTTCTGCTTAAGTTGAGGACAACCCAGAGGGCTATGGAACGAAAAATGGTAGGGGTAACATTAAGAGATCGGAAGCGTGCAGAAGGGGACAGAGAAATAATTCAAGTTACCGACATTCTAGCGGAAATTAAGAAGAAGAAATGGACATGGGCAAGACATGTAGTGCTAAGAGAGGATAACCGATGGTTGCTTAGGGTAACAAACTGGATTCCAAGGGAAGGAAAGCGTAGCAGAGGGCGGCAGAAAGTTAGGTGGGCGGATGAGGTTAAGAAGTTCGCAGGGGCCAAGAGGATGCAGCTAGCACAGAACCGGGTTAAGTGGAAAAATATGGGAGAGGCCTTCGGCCTGCAGTGGGCATAGTCAGGCTGATAATGATGATGATGATAGTAAAGAAGCCGGAACCAGGAATAGGAGAGGCGCGAATGAATGACCTTGGGAACGAAATTGTACATTGTCCGCCAGTATAGTAAAGGAGACGGAACCAGGTATATCTCATGTGCATGTAGTCACATACGTGACCACATTGTTGATCAGCGCAGACTTAATCGCATGTCTGCGATCCTATAGGTGTGGGTCTTAGCTAACAAATGCTTACGGCCATCTTCGCTGTGGTAGCGGCGATAAAATAGATTGCCATGTAATGCGAAGAGGGAAGCCAGGTGGCACGGAGAGCACGCTATGAAGTAACAGCCGTATATATATGGTCGGAGTAGAAATGAAACAGGAAGCAATCCAGAGTTCAGGGTTCTGTGCGCTGCGCTAAAGGCCGCTGATGTGAAGCGACGGCAAGGAAGCGCCGAATGAGGAAAGGAACTTGACCTCAGCTGCGGGAGACTAGAAAAATCCCAACTCGTAAAGAGATTGATGAAAGCGCATGGTGGTCCATAAACCACTTCAAAATGGCGACCATAGAGATACCACCGAAATTCTTAAATGCACCAACTACAATGGCGGCTGCGTTTCGATGGAGGCGAAACGAAGTGGCGTCCGTGTGCTGTGAGATGTCAGCGCACGTTAAAGATCCCCAGGTGGTCGAAATTACTCCGTAGCCCTCCACGACGGCTCCTCTTTCTCTCTTTCCACTTTCATTTCCACCTTCCTCCCTTCCCTTACGGCGCGGTTCGGGTGTCCACAGAGCAAGTGTGACAGTTACTGCGCCTTTCCCTTCCTGTGAACCAATTTAACTTTTAACCAACTACAACTATAGCTAAACACGCTTTTTCACTGAGTAGCTGGAATCCGCCTTCATTAGTGCGCGACTTGCATAGGCGATGGCGTACTTAGCGAAGCCAGATTTAACCTTCGCGAGCACAGCGCCGATACAAAAACCACAGGCACTTACGGCGTAGAAAAAGATGGAGTGGCGTGAAGAGGACAGTACATGTCTTCGCCTACACAGTAGCAAGAGATGCAGTCAAGCATGGAAATGTAAGAAGGAACGATCGATGTCTTCTGTGACGAAAACTTTATCCCAAAATAATGGAGCTGTTCGTCTGTACAGTTTCTTGTCGTGGACAAGTGGTAGTTTGCTTAATCCAAGCTTCTTTGCCTTACATTGAAAGAGGCGTAGTGCATCAAGCAGTGCAATCCGCACTAGTGACGAAAACTACATCTATTTCGAGTCGGCTTCCTGCGCTTAGTTGCTCGGCCATGAGTATACTCCTCACTTTACATGACAAAAACAAACAATGCTGCGAATATACGGTCTACGTCGATTTGAAATAATTAAAGTACATAGTGTTATTATTGCCCCTTTCGAATTTTTGTGCTATGAAAAGAAAAAAGGAAATGAAGTGGAGCTCATCTGTGAAAATGGTCACTGGCCAGCCTAAACACCCACAGAAAGTCATGGCTTTTATATCGTTTGAATGTTCACCACATTGTTTTACAGGCAACGGTATACCGATGTTGTACTATTGAAAGAGACTGTGTATTTGACAACCTTAAGCTGTGTCGAAATTTCGCAAATGAACATGTTCACACACAGTAGTTCGTCCATCACACCAACACCTTTTCAGTTTCCTATCAAACTATTCCAAGTCCTAAACTAAAGCTAAAAGCGCACTGCAAAGTGCTAGGAGCATGCCTTGGTTGTTATAGTGGGTTTGAGCTGCTCAGGTTAGGGAGACGTCATACGGGAGGCCTGAGGCAATTTGAACGTCCTGAGCTCTTTACTCTGCTTCGACGTTGCACAATAGACAAGCGCTTTGCTTCTTGCCCCATTTAAAAACGGCCCGGATCGAATCCCGCTTGCTCTGGTTTCCTTGAACTGTGTAAGATATTAAGGCGAAAGTCTATCTTTCCTCATGCTTTGTTCGAGCAGAAAACGTCTTTCCCACCTGTCAATCATCCTAAGATTGATAATAATGAAATAAATCACTGATAACTAATAGCAATGTTTATGACTTGATAATTCATAGTCATTATTAGTACCAATCATGGTTAGCCATACTTATAGTCATGACTACAGTGTCTGACCCTATAACTGCTCAATGTAGATGGCGTCTCTGCATTCCCAGAATATCTGACACGCCGGGCGTTGGCGCAACTCCGTTTGCGCATGACAACATAGAAATGTGGATGCAGGCCCAAAACCACACCAGCAACTGGAGAGAACTGATTTCCTACTGCTGCACGTAAGGAGGCTTGAATGACCCCAGGAATTGGTTTTCTTTAAGAAAACTTGAATAGTAGATGCGCTAGACCCGAATTCCAGTCATAACATGTACTTTTATGAGCATTTGAATACGCGTGTTCGCAGCGAAACTTCCATAATGACGATTGTGATCATGAAGTTTTCAATTGTTAAGAACTGCATATTTCCCAATTTTCAGCTCCTATAAGATTATATGTAATCTCGGAATGCGTTGCAGTATGTTCACAATGTATTATTCTATAGCAATACTCGCATGTTAGAAATGTCAAAACAAAAACTTATATACTGGTCCCCAATCGTAACTCCACTGGAAGGGTCTGAAAAGAGAAAACACGCTAATGAAATTAAACATGGCTTCTACTGTGTTCCTTGCACGTTAGGCGGGCGCTGCGGTCTTTTCTACTAACAACTGTAGATTTGTTTTCCTTTCAGAAGACACCAGCTGCACCGCGCGGTTTGTGACTACATCGAAAGGAAAAGTGTGTAGCATTTTTATGCCAATTTTTTCAAACTCGGTGCGTTATACGTGAGAGAATTACCGACTATTCCTTGCATTGGCCCTCCACTACATCTCCTCATTTTCTTAAACCCAAATTATTGCACGAGCGACTACAGTAAAAACAGGGGCACTCGATACCGAGCTGCAGCTGTGAAATATTCGTTGGCTGCTTTTTCGAAGAAAATAATGATTGCTGAGAAGCAATGGACGTAGAAGTAGTAACTATTGGGATTTCAATCTAGGAATGAGACTGGTTATGAAGAAATGCCCTAGTGGAAGGGTTAATTTTACGGCGGTCAAGCTAAGTGATCACTAAAGGAGTTAGCCTGCTGTCAGTGCTATAGGTGGCTTGGCGTAGGAAAGCTTGTGAAACTTGGTAAAAAATGGCAGAAAGGAATATCAGCTCGGCCAAGGGGGGAACCTCATTATTCTACTGTTAGCTCTCAAGTAAGGTTTGCTGCCCGTATACAGCCTTTGTACAAACATGTCGCATCGCGTTGCGCGTGAAATTAGTAATACGTAACTATTTATACTGTCTAATTAGAGCAGTCGTTGCCATGATGCGCCGCAGTCATGTACTGGAGTGGTTGGCGCACCTGAAACAAGCTAAAATGCGCTTTCATTATATTCTGAAGTGAAGTGTACGACATTTTATGAAGATCACATGGAATTATTTACGTGCTCTGAAGCTGAGTAGCGTGCAGGAATCTTCTTTCCGTATTTTGCCTGGATCAAAATATGTTATTCTCGACTGGAATCAAGCCCCAGGTTAGAATAGGCAGCTACAGGCAAAAGCCGCTGTGCCGCCTCAGGACGTATGTAGCAGAAAGGCCATGAAACAAATACTTTACTTTTATAGCTGTATAAAATACATACCTATAAGCAGGCCTACGGCGCTGCTTTCTTATTATGAAGAATACGACCTTCCGTTTCGTATCGTAGTGTCTCAGCTTTAACGGCTGTCCCATTATAGTGTTACTTGGGTACTTGATCAAGGAAAATAGGAGAGCTTGTTCAGAAAAAAGAAAGGGTGACCTTTGGTTATGCGATCTATGCGGTAAGGATCGGTGCACTTATATCTTACCACGAAGAGGTTACGGGCGTAGTTCATAGAGTAAAACAAAATTCATGAACTTGAACTCTGTATCGCAGGGGTGGTGCAGTGGTAAGACGCCCGACTATGTCTGGAGTTCCCGGGTTCCAACCCGACTTCGTGCGGCTGCGTTTGCGAAACGAAATGGCGTCCGTGTGCTGTGCGATGTCAGCGCGTACAGAGTAGCGTACAGAGAGCCATTGTAAAGTGATTTAGTACCTTTTATTGGTGACCAAATAATGTAGCTCACAGATTTCCAATACCAGTTTCTCGTGAAAGCCACGACGAAGAGCGTTCTGTAAACCACAGAGCGCTACTTTTAAGGCGATAATAGAGAGTTTTAGCTTACCGTGATCCGCGATCCGCTACTGGGATCCGCCACCGCGCGTTCTACTGCGCATGCCCAGATCCCTTGACGCCGACAGATGGCGCCACATACTGGATGTCGGCACACAGACCTGCCGCGTCGGGACCAATCAGCTTGACCGCCCCGCCCACGCGCGGTAGAGAGCCGCGGTGGCGGATCGCGGATCACGGTAAGCTAAATCTCTCTAATGGCGCATGCTCGCGGATCGTTGTCCGTCTGTCCGTCCGTCCGTGCGTTCGTAACGCTTTCGTTACGTGGGGCACTAACAGGACGGGCACTAACAGGACGTAGGCCTTCGGGAAATTACGAAGCTTAGGTTTCTCCTTTCATATCAGAATCAGCCTGCCAGGACCCTTGCATTCATGTTATCCCTAGGCCACGCAGGCGCGTTCACACGGCTCAGTTAAAGCGGGACTTTATATGTTGGCTGGTAGCTTATGCTATCGCATCATCGCGAATGTGAGAGAGTAAACATGGAGAAATAGGTGGCGTAGCGGAGGGCTCAGGACAACCGCGTATTAGAGGCTTTCGCCTCATCGCAGTTTAGTGATCCAAAGTGCCCCCTAGGATTTTGTACCATCGCTGAGGACTTTCATGATGAATCTAATCAGTGGCGGCACGAAGAGCGGGATGTTCTGTCCCAGTCGGTAAAGTCTTGTGCCGTCTTGACTAGCACAACGTTCCTTGCCGAAATGACCACGGAGCCGGAAGGACTGTAGGGGTTCCCTGATCCTAGGTGTAGAGATTCCGCCAGTGTCTGTGCTTCTGATGCATATATTACGAGCAACCTGTTGTAATTCAGACAGCGATCCATCGGCCTTCTTCCTATGATATGGCCACGTTCCCTATAGCTCCTATGAGATGTAGGTAACATGCAAGAGTAACCCGGCTCAAATAGATCTTGAATAAGACACGGTGCCCTTAGGCCACGAACGCACATCTGTACAGCTTGGTAATTGCGGGGCTATATGTAGGAATGTCTTGTATATAATGTGAAAGCTTACCAGCATATGATAATGGGGATGCTCGAGATAAAAGAGGCAGAAATTAAAATGTTAGCAATAGGTAAATGACAAAGTGCATGTGCGAAAACGACGGTCTGCGAGAAGTGCTGCCGATTGCAGCCATTAATTCTGTCACGTGGTACCTTAAAAGGCCCAGCCTAAGTGTCATCGAAGTGTTTTTGGTAGGTGGTGGGAGCGCCGTGACGGATGTTGCCGCAGATACGGCTGTTAGCAGATTTGATTTGTGCTCTGGTCAGTCATTTTGTTGTCTTGCGTATTCTAATGCACTCACTTTCTACAATGTGTGAAGATTACTTCTAACAAATGCTCCCGCACTAGAGCGCTGCGTGCTGCACTGGGTTGCTAATAAGAAATGTCATTCAAATGCAAACTTATCTTAAGTTTCAATAAAGACTGCGATAGCCCAGAATTATGCCACACCTTGATTATCGAGTAGTGACATTTTCTCGGTCAATCCCCTTCATACTCATGCCGACTAGAAACTAGCGTTATAGAAATCCTGGCAGCCCTATAATAAAGAAAATGCACTTGCTCGCTCAGTGAAAGGCGCGGCGTTATCCTTCAATGAAAGCGCGTCAAGGTACCAAATCAGCGTTTCAGTGTGCCGTCTTCGCAATCAGTTGACTCCACCCGTTGCCGAGATCCATGCAGAGCAGGCTGCAACGACACGCCGGCTTGGAGTACGACCTCGTGGAAAAACGCACTAGTGAGTTATTCGAGCATATGGCGTAATTTGTAGTGCAGACTAGACTCCGCTCTTTATGAAGGGCAACAGGCGTGCCAGTTTTTAAGCTCACTAAACTCTTGGCCGCACTACTGGCGTTGTTATACAGACAGATGTGTGGATGACGGCCTTTACCAAAGCAGCAAAATGAAGCTGCCACCACTTCGAGTTCAGAGCAGCTAAAAGGCCATAGTTGGTGCTAGAATGAAGGAGGAATATCGGTGTTCATTTCTAAAACGATGTGTCTTCTAGAGATGGAAACTGTGCTGTGTAATGACCGAAATAACTGAAAAAAAAAAAATTCGTTTCTGCACGTTATGTGAGTGTCCTTGTCGTGGAATGCACGCATAAGAGCTCAAAAGAGGCTATTTTGGACAAGACCAAACGCAGCCTATTCATTATTTAGCACTGGCATTGTGTAATCGTTCTATTGTATGCCGTAATTCGAATGCCACGTGAAGCATGCCATCAAGGAAGGTCCACAGCGAGCAGTCTGATAAAGTTGGATGGTTTCCTTTCAATGGTGCACGCACAGAAACATTTTTGCCAAAACTTTATTTTTTACAGGTACGGATAGCTTGCACTAACAAATGCCCGAGTGGTTCAGGAGTTTCAGTGATAACCTACGGCGGAGAATGTGCAGTAAGTTATTTTATTCGGATGCGCTAATGTCAGTACGATATATTCTTTTTGTCAGTACTTGACATTTAGCATTCACTGTTTCAATTTAATAACATACTGAAAATTTAAATATGTTTGAGCATATTAAGAGCGCGTATTTCTCGCAAAACGTTATATTTAGATTTTTCAGCTTTTTGCGTAGGTAAATATTTCATGACTCTTGAACTTGTGACTCCAACTTATTTGCGCGTCAGAAAGTCTAAGCGTCCGTATTTGGACCCGAATGACATCAGCGCCTTCGCTCGCTGTTATTCCGCAGTTGTGGAGCGGGACGTTGCGATATTAGAACGGGAAAGACATAGAACGCCCCATGAAGGAGCAACAGTTACATGTTCATTATCATTGTTTTCGCCAAACCTGACCCCCGTGCCAGGCGTACATGGTAGAGTGCACATAGCCGCATGTAATATGTGTCCTGACACTCAAAGCGCAAGGAAAGAGGAACACAATTTAGTGAAGGGGCTTGTTACATGAAACAAGATACTGCCACCCACTAGTAAATCAATCAGCAAGTTTTCCGCCATTCATATGACATAAAAGTTTTTTTTTTGTCCGCATTTTGAAGATTAGATTTCATGCATTCTGGGGACAAGATGACAAGATCACCAAACCTAGAAGCTCTGTTGTGCAGGTTGAAAACAGTCGACAGTTAGCAAAATTTCACACTAAGTATAAAACTTCGCGGGGTCTAATTGTGGAGGCTAAGTTTTTATTCACAGGCAAATGACCTCAAGCTTCTTTAAGGCCACTGTGTTTGTTATTTAATGTATCATCCAGCACCTCGATATCAAGTGGGTGGTGTCTATTTATAAAAAAACAAACAAACTATAGAGCACATTCGAATACAAAAATCAGCACAATGCGTCCTTTTAGAAATAAAAGTCAGCATGGAAATCCTAGTGTAGTTTTGAAGTATATTTTAGATTATTTATTTACAAAATGTTAAAAGCCAGGATTTATTATTTATATTAAGCTGCTAAAAAGATCCAAATGAATATATTCGTAGCGCCAAACTAAGCGCTGACAATTTCACCTACAGGGCTTGCGCTCATTCCGTTGCACGCTGTTATAGGCTTCGCCTGCAGCGCATGGTACAAAATCAAAGAATTTGTCATCGCATAATAGCACACCTTAACACCAGCTTCTATATCTGAGTTAGCAACCAGTTAAACGGAGCGCCCGCATGATTCCACCTCGAGGCGAAAACTAATAAAGAGGAAATATCAGTTAAAAGATTCATAGCATAAGAGAAGCTGTGGCAGAAAAAAAAAATATTATGAGCAAACATCTATTTTCCTTAAAAACAGGGAGACTGATGTATACAAAAAATAAACCTAATACTGAAATCTCCTTGCTTGCAGTGTAACATTTTCTTTCTTTTTGCTTCCTAGCTTGTTACGCTTCAAGAGTACAACCAAATGGGAACAGGTCATACACATTCGTGTCTATTGGGCGAATGCTCAGCTGGTAAATGTGTACCGGGCCATCTTCGCATTGATTGCTCCAAACAGTGAAATTCGCTTACTTCATCGTTATTGAAATTCTCAGCGACGGCCAGCAAGCTTCTGGACTGGTGTCCTGGATACGTTTCTGGATCACTTTGATAAAGATGAATAAATAAATTGACCTATCTTTGAAGCAAAAAAGGTACAATTATTCCCTAAACAAATGTTGATAAATATATTCCCATTGCTGCCACGTTGTTTCCATACCAGAATACACAATTCTGACCTGCTGCAATGGTCTACTATGGCTATGGAGTTAGGGTTCCTAGCACGAGATGCTGCTTTCTGCAATCTAATTCCTGTATAGCTAATTCATTTGTCTTCTGGTGATTGGCGCAAAAAAAAAACCAATACCAAAAATTGCGACTATTACGGCGTTTGATAATGCGATATTTGAGCGCATCTCTTTACGCTGCAGACAACCTAGAGTCTTTGTCGTCATCTGCGTGAGCGAGAAGAAAGCATCCGCTCTGTAAATGGCACACCCCTACAGACCGTAGTTCTTGCCTTTGAGCATTTACACCCAAAGACAAATCGGAGAAATTTCATGTAAACGGGACTGAGTAATATTTATACGCGCCACTTCTTGATCATCCGGTAAGCCGGGAGCACTCTATCGGATGCCGACGATTGAAAGCGCATTTTTGCACGCTACTTCTCGGTCTTTCTTTTCTGCAGTGAATTACCGCTGCATGCGTTCCTAAAAGCAAAAAGCGGAAGTTGGTATCGACATATAGTGAGGGGTTCAACGAAAGTCCGTCTGGTCAGGCATGGTAGTAGGGTAAGAAGAATTCCAGTCACTGACCAAGTCAACATGAAAAAAGATGTTTCAGAACCCGTACGGGTTCTTTGATCGCAGTGAAGCGGACAAGGCGAGGGAATGGAAATTTAAACGCGAAACTGGTGACGTAATGATTGTACATAGATTAATGGAATGTTTCCTGTAGTGCGATTTATGACTCCGGTTGTCGTTTGAATGAATGATGAATGAAGCAGCAAATCTGACAACGCGGCTGCTGCTTGAGTCATCATTCATACAAATGACAATCGGAGTCATGAATCGCATTGCAGGATGGTGATTTATCACAGCCAACTTTTCCTTTTTGCAATTCATTTATGCCCTTAGGCAATTACCAACGTTATAAAGAAATTACTTCTACGCGAATGAGGAACTGCAAGGGAGTTCGCAGACTGGCGCCATTAGCGCCCCAAGCAACACATCATTATTGGACCGACAGTGGTCTAATGTTGAAAACAGTGGCATCAATATTGGCACTCGCATTAACTCTCGGGCAGTGTGCTACATTTTTAATTGCTGGACCATCGGTCACGCCAATATTGGTCTGGCGTACAACCTGTGTGTGCTTACTATTGACTTTTCTATTCATAGCCCATGTAGGATAACACCCTTAATACAATGGCATTTCCAAGATTGCGAACGAGTGGCTTTTCCTACATGGGCACATTACAGGCTTTTCCACTTATGTCCCATTGTAAACTTGCGCATTCAATATGCATTGTTGATCCTTACAGCAGCTTATCCTGCATGGTTATGAGATTTAATTTTTCTATTTTAGACTTTACAGGAAGCGAATAAGTTCGCACTTATACGTTTCCTGTAGACCAGTATCGCGTACAATTTCAAAGGCGAAAATGGCAGATGTCATCTCATATGCAAAGTTCTGTCGTACATACGGGGTAGCAAGTAGCGCAGCTTTACTGTTTCCAACCCTTCCAATTTACAGACATCGGCGTGATCGCGCGAAAGCGCTGCTTCATTAAGCGTATGAGAGCAAAGTCATAATAGTAGTTTTTAGAGGTTAGCAACACACGAAGGATTACAGCGGGCGGTAAAAGCCGCTTTGTATGGCTCTGAATCAGTAGGCATCTGATAGAGCCCCCTGTATGTTAAATACGCTAACCACGACCATGAATAAGGCAGCATCGGCTAAGGCTACAAGGCCGCCAGGGGCTGAGTAAGTTTCGGCTTCAGGCACTCTGCCATAGATAAGTGGTGGTAATATAAGCAGAGATGGTGCGACTTTTGCAGAAAACCGGGTTATTTATGAGCAGTGGAGCGGTGAACTTTCAGTCTTCGTTTTACTTCTCTGTGCACCTGTCCCTGAGTGGATAATGCACTTTTTCATATAATGTTTAATCAGTAATGACTTGTCACGTGCGTGGACTTAACAAAACTCATTAAAAAAGTGTCTTAACGCAACGGTGCATTCTCTCTGTCAAGATGCCGACCAGGGAATCATGACAAGCTCGTGAGTAAGTATGGTTATTGTTCAAGATCGGTTGCATCGCATCACCCACGCGATTTGTTCGGTGCGCAAGCATACCGAAGAGGAGACAGGGTGCACGTTTAAAGGCGCGAACACGCTGGCACAGTTGTGTGTCGTTTGAGAGACACAGCTCTGCCCAGTTGATTTCTTAAATGCCAAAATGGGGACACTGTTACTGACGTCCATCGGCACGCGGCACCATGCCATCAAGTCCTGGGTGGTTCATGCTGCGCAGCCTCACAGGTAGTCGAAGCCAATCTGTCCCAAGCCTTTCCCCGAGAACAAATGGGAAGTTCTTGCTCACGCCATCGCATCGCGACGCCTCGTTCTAAGCTGGTCATAAGGAGCGAACTCAGACGGTCACTTTGAAGTACCTTCAGTAGAATAGAACTGCAAAGGGCAATAAAACTACTAGTATTAGGTATGAAGACGAAAAATAAAAACTCTAGCTGTACGGTCGGTAAGATTAAACATATACGTGAATTGATGCTTGCAGTGTTAGCTCCATATGTGCGTTGCATGGCAAGGTTCCCAGGGATGCGGACGCAAAAGTATTTTATTCTTGTGCCACACCGAATGCCAGTCTGAACGTACAGTGCCCATAACATAACATACGTGTGCTCTCATTCCCGCGACCCGACTAATCCGCAAGATAGAATGTAATAAATTACTTCATGCACACCGGTCTGCCCTAAAGGCCTAAATTACTTTAATCTTACACCGTGCCGCTTGGGTTTTGATGTTTCGTCTGCATACCTAATAATAGTATTATTGCCCTTTACAGCTTCATTCTATTGAAGATAATTCGAGCTAATGATTCTGAGGAACTTGCAAGGGTGGAAGAACGGGCTAGTTGGTAATTCATCTTAGGAAAACAAAACAGCGCACTCTTGACAAAGGGACAGTGAAAGTAATGGCACCGCAGCACTGACTTCAAATGGTTATTTTATTGCAGAGCGATACAATATATGCATCCGAAAAATGGGTGGGAAAGCATAGGTAACAGGTGCTGGGTTCGCACGCGACGTAAAGATTACGTAACAAAAGTTGAAAAGACTCGAGATAACAAAGCTGAACATAAAGCGAGAAAACAAGCTATCAAAAATGAAAGGGGGCTAAAAGAATGACGCCTCTTGAAGTCAGCACTGTGATGTCATTTCCTTCTTTGCTCCTGTGTCAAGAGTGCGACGCTTTGTTTTCCTAAGATTCTGAGGAATTTTGGAGTAAAGAAATTCAAATGTACTGACGTCACGTCAGTATTCTCACACCGTCCGTTTTGCTATCGCTGATTATAGCAAAACGGCTATTTGGAATTTTGGAAAGGGTAGGGTCTGGAAGCAGCAAGGATTCTGGCCAGTAAACGACTAAACAGGAAAATTCGCCTAATTTGGACCCCTGCACTTCCATCGAGCGGCCGTGCCTGCACACACGTCCGTTCCTGGCAACGAAGCGGCCCACGAGTTAGCCCGAGCTCTCTACTTCCGGATAACTGTGGAGCCGTCCGACTGCCGGAACATGGACGAGCGTCTGCAAAATTATACGGAGATTCTTCAAAATTACAGTTTAAGCAGGAGACTGGTGCCACCACCGGATAGAAGTCTAAACAATTGGAAGGCAGTCGCATGGCGGCGCCTGCAAGCTGAGAACTTTATAAACCCGGTCTGGGCACATTATGTCCAGATGGACGATAAAAAAAAAAAAAAACGATAAATGCAAGCACTGGGGGGGGGGGGGGGGGGGGAGAGGGACCCTCGACCATATAATCTGGGAATGTGCTAGCTCCCCAGGGGCTAAAACAAATATAAATTGTAGAGAAGCCTGGGAAGCCCTGCTGCGGAGCGAGGTCACTGCTCCACAGCAACAAGCCATCCGCCTGGCTGAAGAAGCCGCGAAGAGCCAAGACCTCTTTGCCTGCTTCTGATCGCGGAGGTCTCGGCTCCCGTTCCTTAGGCCTGCGTGCAGGGGGCGGGGACTGGGGCCTTCTTATCTGGTGGAAAAATAAAGTTGTTATCACATCACGAACACCGTCCAGCCAAACCGTCCCACAAACCGCCATATGCTCGTGGTACTGACCACGCCTTCGCTGAGTACAGCCTCATTGTAGCGTTTGAAAAATTACAAGCTACATATTGCCCATTTCCTTAATTGCTTTAGTCTAACCAATGATTTAGCTATTAAGTCTCCATTACGCTAAATTTTAATCGAGGCTGCATTGTTGCATCCACACAGTTACACCTGCGGCCTGTTCTTCAGGGTCATCTGCTGAAGATTTGCTGGATACTTCTGGTGAGATAGCTGTGTATTATTATTCCACAGCTATGTAGTATTGTAAAACTGTACACGGCGGCCTCGGTGATGACACTTTTATTTTTTATTTTTGCAAATAGATACAGCACAGGAGGTTCCATTTGACAGAAAGGAGGATCCAAACACAAATGTCTGTGCTGTGCAGTGTTATAATTGAGCCTCCGGGAGGACAGCACTGCTCTGTACATCTGAGGGTGCAGCACTGACGATGGCAGGGGTTCCAACACACATGCAGGGCAAATGTTTATTACATTTTGTATGGCTCAGCAAGGCTCAGCAGTTGGTAAAATATTCATTATTTGCAGCTACTGTCAACCGTTCACTTCTCAACATCAACCAGAAACTCACCACAACAGCATGCTCTTCTGTCAGCGATTTTCAACCATCAATAGGAAATACGCCTACCCTAAAGCGTAGTTAACTATACCATGTTATTTTCATAACACAGAAAGAGCTGTAATCCTGCCTCCACAACTGTTGACTAAAATGCGGGCAAGATTTTCTCATTTTGCAGACACTAACATTCAACCCCAACCGAGTCATAAGCAGGCACATAGTGGCAGAGGACAGGTGCCCGGTGCTAGTGAATGTGTGCATGTGCAGAGCTACATCTGTCAGCCACCAAGAAAATATCTACGAACAGATACATCTGACTGCACAGAAGGAGTATCAAAACCTCTTTTCATGCACGCAAGATTAGTGTTAATGCTGCTGTTGTGTTGATTTAGTGTGCAAAATAGGATGGATTATGGATAATGGGGTCTAACGTTCCAAAGCGACGCTATGAAGGACGCCGTAATGGAGGGCTCCGAAATTTTGATCATACAGGGTTCTTTAACGGGCACTGACATCGCACAGCACACGGTCACATTGCTTTTCGCCTCCATCAAAATGCTGCTGCGACGGCCGGGATTCGATCCAGCATTCATGGGTTCAGCGGTCGAGTGCTCTAACCGCTGAGTCTCCGCGGCGGGGCAGTCTGCAAAATAGAGCCCTCGTCATGCAGCTCATGGATTCAGACTATGTGCACATCACTATGAAAAATAAACACTTATTAAGCTCTACAGAATCCATTTTAAATTACTTCGAAATAGATATTTGTCTTTGTACATAATAATCTTGGAATTTTTATAAAATTTTGGTGCGAAAAATTACGCATTGTTCAAGAAGGTAGAAACTTCAGTAATAAATTAGAGTGCATAATTAGGCGCAAAATAGAGAGTGAAAGTTCGCCTGAATTTGTAATAATACAGATGCAAATACAGCCCAATGGATATATTTCTCATTTATTCTTAATTGCATGCTCACAAGTTATTTTTACAATAAGGTGATGCAATGTTTAGCTTCTTATTTACCCTTTCTTAAAGTAATCGGAATAATATTGCTACGGGTCGACTCTTCGAAGATGAGACTGACGAAGTGTGTGTGCGCTTAGCGCGTGCTCGGAGCCAAAATCCCTAGAACTTTTTAATAAAATCAAAACGTCTGCCTTGCTTATATGCTTTGAATTTTTCAATCTGTAAGTACAAATCTCAGTGTTCTACGGCGTGCATTATTAATTACCCTTTTTATTTTGGTTTTTCATATTGTTACGGAGCACAGTATCGAGACGACGACGACGTGCTGATGTGAAGTAGTGAAGAAGACGACGCTCAAGCCTAGCTAACTTCGTTCTGTGGTGTGCGGTGTGTGGTGTGCGTCTAAGAGTGAACTAGCGTTTACCGCTGGGTTCTTTCCTTAACATTTGGTGTAGGATTGCTGGAAGTACGTAAGTCGCCAAACCTGGATCTCCGCAGTGGCCGCCAGATTGGTACAATCACTATGCAATCCGACGCGACACCTTCTTCAGCGGCACCATCAGCTCCCACCGTCGTCATGACGCAGCCTCGCGATCCAGGCACCTTTTGCGGCACCGACCACATCGACGTAGAAGATTGGCTCGCCATGTACGAGCGGGTCAGCAAGCACAACCATTGGGACGCGACCCTCATGCTCGCCAACGTAATCTTCTATCTGGCAGGTACGGTGTGCGTCTGGTTCGAGACGCATGAAGACGATATCACATCGTGGGAGATGTGCAAGGAGAAGCTTCGAGACCTATTTGGCAAGCAGATCGGACGCAAGCTTGGCGCACAAAAAGACCTTGCATCCCGTGCCCAGTCTTCGACGGAATCGTGCTTGTCTTATATCCAAGACATTCTAGCACTATGCCGAAAGGTGGACAGCGCCATGTCCGAAATAGACAAGGTGGGCCACATATTAAAGGGAATTGCAGACGATGTTTATAATCTGTTGCTTTGCAAAGATTGTCCAACGGTCGACTCAGTTATCCAAGTTTGCCGCCAGTTTGAACAAGCAAAACACCGCCGTATTACTCACCGCTTCGAACGCTTGCCAAACACAGCTGCTACGTCCTCGTGCGAAGATAGTCCTACCTTACAGCAGCCATCTCATCCCTCCAACTTGACCAGGATTGTTCGTCGAGAGATAGAGGCTATGACACTCGTTGCGTTCGCTCCTCAACCAGCGGATGCTACTATAGCCTTAATCCAATCTGTCGTTCGCCAGGAGTTCGCAAATGTGGGCCTCAACGCGAACGTGGGCTTCAACTCCGGCCAACCTTCCGCACAGCCCTCGCTCCAACCTAATGTTCCTGTCGTAGCTGCTGCGGCTCCTACCACTCCCTTTCAGACGCGGTACCGCTACCGCTACCGCAACCCGGACGAATGGCGAACCTCGGATGACCGACCAATCTGCTTCAACTGCTCACGTGTCGGCCACATTTCCCGCCATTGCCGCAGCCGTTGGGTTCCGCCACCTCGACCTCGCTACTACTCTGATCGCAGCGCCGAATATGTTCCACACCCAACCTATGTCCGTGATACGCGCACTCGTGATTTTAACTCGCCAGCCCCGCGCATGCCCAGCCGCTCACCGTCGCTTCAGACCCGGAGGTCCCGCTCGCCCCTACCTCGCCGTGCATCTCCTCCCCACTTCTCTGGCTCTCTTCCGGAAAACTAACCAATGCAGCTCCCGGAGGTGACGCTGCATTGACGACCCGACCCGAAAATCCTCTGCTGACCCTCGCTCATCGCCGCAACCTTCTAGACATCTATGTGGATGGTGCCCCTGTTACTGCCCTCATTGACACTGGTGCCAAAATTTCAGTCCTCAGCTCATCCTTTCGCCGCCGTCTCAAAAAGGTTGTCACACCTGCCGCTTCATCCGCCGTTCGTGTTGCCGATGGAAGCGTCGCTGCCGTCGTGGGCCTGTGCACTGCGCGCGTGAGTATTTCCGGTCGCACTACCCCTGTCCTATTCACTGTTATCGACCGCTGCCCTCACGACGTGATCCTCGGCATCGACTTTTTAACGGCCCATTCTGCCCTGATCGATTGTTCAACTGGTCTTCTTCGCTTAGACCTGCCGTACTGCACCGAAAACACCGATGTGAAGCCCCGCCTCCGATCCGCCGAATTTGTTCGCCTACCACCCGAAGCTGCTATTTATGTCCCGCTGGCCCCGATCCCCGCAGTTCCTGACGGCACATACGTCACTTGCCCAATTACCGATGTTGTTCTCCGTCACAACGTCATACTTCCCCATACCGTCGTGACTGTCACTGCTAACCGCACCTATCTTCCCGTACTGAACTTCAGCCGTTCGACTCAAGTTTTACCCCATGGTATCGCACTCGCTGATCTGTTTCCTTTGGCGGACTGCGAAGTTGCGGCTCTAACCCCTCAGTATCTGTCGGAGCAGCATTTATCGCCTTCTTCTCATTCGAACCTCTTTTCAGGCATGATAGCCGCGGATCTGCCAGATGACCAAGCCAAAGCTCTCTCCGACCTTTTGCTGTCGTACAGCGATATATTTGATTTCGGTGACCGACCATTGGGCCAAACATCCGCTGTGACCCATCGAATCAATACGGGTGACGCCAGCCCCATCCACAGACGGCCTTATCGTGTTTCCCTTACTGAGCGGCATGTTATACAGAGAGAAGTGGACAAGATGCTGGCGCAAAATATTATTGAGCCTTCCTGCAGTCCCTGGGTGTCTCCTGTCGTATTGGTTAAAAAGAAAGACCAAAGTTGGAGATTTTGTGTCGACTATCGCCACCTTAATCAAATAACAAAGAAGGATGTTTACCCTCTTCCGCGAATTGATGACGCGCTTGACTGCTTGCATGATGCCAGCTATTTTTCTTCTATCGACATGCGTTCAGACTACTGGCAAATTGTTGTCGACGAACGGGATCGCGAGAAAACCGCATTTGTCACCCCCGACGGACTCTATCAATTCAAGGTGATGCCATTTGGACTCTGTAACGCTCCTGCGACATTCGAGCGCATGATGGACTCACTCCTCCGTGGCTTTAAAGGGACAACATGTTTATGCTACCTAGATGACGTCGTCGTTTTCTCTTCCACGTTCGCAACCCACCTTGATCGCCTTTCTACGGTCCTGGACGTTTTCCGCCGCGCCGGTCTTCAATTGAACGCCAAAAAATGCAGCTACGGCCGGCGCCAAATCAACGTCTTGGGTCATTTTGTTGACGCAAATGGTGTGCAGCCCGACCCTGACAAAGTTCGAGCCGTGCGCGACTTCCCTACCCCACGTAGCTCAAGTGACGTGCGAAGCTTCCTTGGCCTTTGTTCTTACTTCCGCCGCTTCATTCGGAACTTCGCAGACATCGCTCGCCCACTTACCTCTCTTCTGCAAAAAAACGTACCTTTCACATGGGGTTCTGACCAAGCCTATGCCTTCACGACACTTATTTCTGCCCTCACCACCCCACCTGTTCTGGCGCACTTCGATCCTTCTGCACCTACCGAACTGCGAACCGATGCTAGCGGACATGGTATTGGTGCTATCCTTGCCCAGTCCCAGCATGGTTCCTCCCGTGTCATTGCTTATGCTAGCCGCCTGCTTTCGTCCTCTGAGCGCAATTATTCAATCACAGAGCGGGAATGCCTTGCACTTGTTTGGGCGCTGACCAAATTTCGCCCTTATTTGTTTGGGCGGTCCTTCTGTGTAGTGACTGATCATCATGCTTTGTGTTGGCTGTCCTCACTTAAGGACCCCACTGGCCGCTTAGGTCGCTGGGCCTTACGAATACAAGAGTATGAATTTACTTTGGTGTACAAGTCCGGCCACTTACACCAAGACGCTGACTGCTTGTCCCGCCATCCCGTAGATCCTCCCGATTTGTCCGACCATACTGCTGACGACTATGTTTTGTCCATCTTGGACTTTATCAATATCGGCTCCGAACAGCGTCGTGATCCTGCCCTGCAACCAATTATTGACTAGCTGCGCAACATCCCCGACTCTTCCGCCAGCACGTTTGTACTCCATAACGAGATATTATACAGACGCAATATGCGTCCAGATGGCGCGGACCTTTTACTGGTCGTTCCGGCTCATCTGCGCTCTAGTGTCCTCGCCCGACTTCACGACGTTCCTACAGCAGGACACTTGGGAGTCACACGCACTTATGACAGTGTGCGACGCAGATTTTTCTGGCCTGGTCTCTACCGTTCTGTCCGTCGCTACGTCGCCGCTTGTGAGCTGTGTCAGCGCCGTAAGATACCCTCACTTCAACCTAGTGGGCCCTTGCAACCAATTCCAGTGCCGACAGAGCCGTTTTCTCGTGTGGGCCTCGATCTTCTTGGGCCTTTTCCGACATCGACTTTTGGAAACAAGTGGATTGCTGTGGCGACTGATTATACCACCCGATATGCTGTAACCATGGGCTATCCCTACCAGCTGCGCCTCCGGCGTTGCCGACTTTCTTCTCCATGATGTCATCTTGATTCATGGCGCTCCACGCCAACTGCTCACAGATCGTGGCCGCTGTTTCCTCTCTCAAGTGGTTCATGACCTTCTCCGCTTATGCGCTACTCGTCACCAGTTCACCACGGCCTACCATCCGCAAACGAATGGTCTTACTAAGCGCCTCAATCGCACTCTGACCAACATGCTGTCTATGTATGTGTCCGATCACCATCGTGACTGGGATGTCTCCTTACCTTTTGTCACGTTCGCCTATAACTCCTCACGCCATGACACCGCCGGATATTCTCCCTTTTACCTACTCTTCGGCCGTGACCCTTTACTCCCCTTCGACACCTTGCTGCCTCTTGACGACTCTTCCTGCAGCTACGCTTCGGATGCCATCGCCCGCGCTGATGCTGCCCGCCACATAGCTCGAGAGCGTCTTGGAGCGTCTCAGCGCTCTCAAAAACGTCGTTACGACCTTCATCACCGAGACGTTCACTACCCTCCTGGTTCCCTCGTACTTCTTTGGCACCCGGCTCGCCGTGTCGGTATGTGTGAAAAACTTTTGCCTCGTTACGTGGGCCCCTACTCCGTCTTGCGGCAAGTCACCGATGTGACCTATGAGATCGTCCCTTTACAGCCCAAGAATCCTTCCACAGCCCCTCATCCAGAACTCGTGCATGTCGCCCGTCTAAAACCATATCATTCGAGTTCTTCTGTGTAGGACGCACCGGGACGGTGCTTCTTCGGCGCGGGGAAAACTGTTACGGAGCACAGTATATCGAGACGACGACGACGTGCTGATGTGAAGTAGTGAAGAAGACGACGCTCAAGCCTAGCTAACTTCGTTCTGTGGTGTGCGGTGTGGTGTGCATCTAAGAGTGAACTAGAGTTTACCGCTGTGTTCTTTCCTTAACAATATACTATTTTCCTTCTCTATTCCCTTGCAATCGTTTTTTTTTGCGATGTAACTATCCGTCTCAAAATCTAATATTCTGCACCCTAATCCTTGGCCGATCCCCATCTGTGGGTATGTGCCATCAAATTAGAGGAGAACAACAACAACAGTGGTCTCTCTGTTTTGACGTGCGATACGCCTTGTGCTTGTGTCCAGTTCTGTGTGAGTGTACCAGTGTTTACGGGTGGTAAGAATACCTCCTGCCACATAACATCTTGGTGGAGGTGAGGACTTTTTCATCGTCGGCTTCCTGGTTTATTGCGCCCCGGAGCTTCACAGCGGACGCTACACCGGCACTGCCACCATGGCTCAACCCAGCGACTCGCGAAGCTCCACTGCCCCTACATTCATGGTCATGGCTCATCCCCATGACCCCGACATCTTTTTCGGTGCCTCAGATTGTTGAAAAATGGCTATACGATACCCACGAAGTACGCCACCCACGAAGACAAATTAGCAAGTTGGGACATCTTCAAAGCAAACCTTCGCACTCTCTTCGAACCACGAGATGCTTTGAAGCACGCTGCTAAAACACACATCTTCGGTCGTGTGAGCAGTCCTCCAGTGAAAGCTACGTCACCTACATTCAAGACGTGCTCGCCTTATGTAACCAAGGTGAAAACGCTATTTTGGAATCTCAAAAGGTGGGCCGCATCCTAATAGGGACTGCGGAAGACGCTTTCCATTTACTCTACTCCAAAAGCTGTGATACAATGGATGCTCTTATGAAGGAGTGCCATCTCTTCGATCAAGTAAAAGCCGGTGCATTTTCCTAGAGTTTCAACGACTTGTCACCCAAATCGCTCGCCGTGAAATGGAGGCCTGTGCACCTACACCACCTCAACCCACCGTCTCAGGCCACGTCTTGCCTGATATTTCTTTTATTCAGGCCCTCGTGCGAGAGTAACTTGCAAACTGGAACCTCCTCCCTGCTGTCTAGTTCCATTGGAAACCCCCGTGTCCTGCTACCAAGCAAGAATGTTTTCCTTCCCCGAGCCCCGTACCTTCGTCGCTATCGAAATCCAGATGAATGTCGGACGCCTGATGATCGTCCCATATGTTTCAAGTGTTCCTGTGTCGGCCACATTTCCCGGAATTGCCGCAACAGATGGTCTCCGACTTCTCGTACCGGGTTTTCCTATGACTACCGTCCAGATATGCCCCGTCGTTTTCCGCCCCGACCACAACCTGACCAATCAGATTCGCCCAACGATTTCGCAAGCTCCGGACCACGTCGTTCTTCCCGCTCTCCATCTCCACGAGCCTGTCGTTTTAGATCCCCGCAGCCCCTCGATTCTCGGCTGCAGCTTCATACGGCCGACATCATTTGGAAAACTAGCTGATGAAGCTTCTGAAGGTGACACTGCATCCATGACCAGGCCCTCAAATCCTCTACACACCTCCCGCTTGAACCAACTAGACATTTGTGTTGATGGTGTCCCTGCGAATTCGCTTGCAGACACTGGAGCGCATATCTCTGTCATAAGTGCAAACCGTCGTCGCCGTTTACGTAAAGTTCTCACGCCGGGTCGGTCTAGGGTGCGTGTCGCAGATGGCGTAACGGTTGGCATTGACAGCTCTGCACTGCTCGTGTTAGTGTTGGTGGCCATGACCTTCCGGCGCAGTTCACTGTTTTGAACCCTTGTGCTCATGAACTCATCCTCGGCCTCGACTTCCTGTCAGAACACTCTGCTCCGATAGACTGCTCGCAAGGCGTCCTGCACCTAGATCTCCCAATCATCAATCGTAAACCTTCTCATTCTTCTCCCCGACTGTATTCGCCCGACAAGTTTCTCTGCCTTTACTAGCCGCCTCATTCGTTACCTCGCATACTATTTCATCTATTCCCGATGGTGACTACTTAGTTGCGCCTAATTCTGATCTCTTGCTGAGCCGCAACATTGCTCTGCCCCATATACCATCGCTACAATCAAGGGGAACACTGTGTCCTTTCCGCTGATCAATTTCAGCTATTCGACTGAAGGGTTTCCATTTGGCATATGCGTGACCACGTTCTCACCCTTTGCCTCCTGTCAAGTTGCCCCATTGGACACTGACCATGTTCCAGCTTCTGCAGACCCCGCTCATGATCCTACTCAGAGTGGCGCGATCAGGGCAATGATGCCCTCCGATTTGCTCCCCGTCGAATCTCGTCAGCTGCGTGCGCTTTAGAGTCCTATTCCGACATCTTCGACCTCCATAAGCGCCCTCGGCCAAGCTCTGTCACGCACCCTATAGACACCGGCGACGCTCCTCCTATCCGCCGCCTACTATACCGGGTCTCCCATGCAGTTTTAAAACAAGATTTTGGGATGGGACCGAGGGCTGGTTTGTCAGGTCAAATCAGGAGTCAGTCAAATGCAAATATGTTTTCTCTTTGCTTGTATCTTTTCTGTCAGTTTAATAGTTGTTAATAAATAGTTAACATTTTAGGAAGTGTCCTCGAGTAAAGTTATTGAGCAACATCGAACCTGCAAGACATCAAGCATCCTAAAACCACTGTCTTAAATATTTCTCTCTAGAAAATCCGGTGGGAAACTCAACTAATGGACCCAAGCAGATATTATTTGCCAAGCGTACTGAAAAGTTTGCGCGTAGACACAAGGACACGTCGAGACTTGTCCTTGTGTCTACTCACAAACCTTTCGTATGCATGCCAACCAACTTGCCCAACTTTCTGTTCTCCTAATTATTTGCCAAGTATTGCTCCCTCAGTGGCGTGATCACAGCACGGTGAAATTACTGGCGACCCCCATACAAAGACTAAGAAAATATAAAAAATAATATGAAATGATATAATATACTTGAAATATACTTTTAGCACGCAATGATTGCTGGGGATACCTAATGTTTTCCTCACGATTTTCTTCATTATTTTGTGCGCCCAATGACAATATGACCACTGCTCAAATAGATGTTTCTGACAGCTAAGGAGCTCCGGCGCATATGGCGACAAAGCGACAGAACACAAATTTTAGGCCCTTATTTCTCAGCGATGGCACTACTATAACAAATATTGTGATCTTCAAAATATGGTGGCCCTGTTTTCGTATTCTATTTCATTTCCACTGAAGATCAATATTATTACAAAAATGGATGATTACACGTGTAGCTTATTTAGCAAATTAATAACAGACGATATAGGATTGCTTGATTGATCGATTGATTAACTACTAATTTTTTGTCGATCCCTGCACGGTTAATGTAAAAACCCTTCTATGGAAAATATAAGCATGCAATTTTTTGCACTAGTGAAAAAAAAACACTCCAAATCTCGCAGAAACACACCTTGGCGTAGCATCGACGAAGAGGCTACGCACATTGTGACCAAGTGACAAAAGCATTTAGGCGTGTATTACTTATTGACTGCACCACTATAACAAAGATTTGGAGTTACAAAATATCGTAGAATTGTTCCTACCTCTTGCTTCATTTATCATTTCGAATGAAGACCAATATTATTATAGAAATATGTTTGCTAACACGTGTAACTTGTTCAGTAAATCAACAACCTACGCTGTAAAGATGGATGGACTACTTGTTTGTCGAGCCTCTCTTCCGTGAATAAAAAAAAAAAAAACATGTAATATAGTACCATGGTTCCAGCGCTGTTCCATATATTGAAGGTCAATATTATTATAAACATATGCTTGCTGACAAGTGTAATTTGTGCTATAAATCCATAACGGAAGCTGCAAAGATGGATGACCCGCTTGTTTGTCGAACACCTTCTCAGTGTATGAAAATCGGAAACCACTTCAGTTGAGACTATATAATCATGAAACTTTATGCAGAAATAAGCGGAGATACTCCCATCATGGTGAAGCACTCTTCTAAACGAGAACGTTTAAGGCGTCTTGAGCGATAACTTTGACTACGTGGATCATTTAGCCACGGTCAGACATCGAACGGTAGACTTTCGGGCGCACGGCTAACGAAGCTAAAATGCATGAAAGTTAAGGACTTCGTGCACGTCTTCACGGCTTCATGGTTCACGAGAGCTCATTCTTGTCAGTAAGCTGTTGGCTTATTGGCTTACCGAACTGGTCCTGGAGATTTGCTTGCCGGCCACTGGGCATAAAATGGGCATAAAATCACATTCACGCAGTAGCCTTAAGAAAGAAGATCACGTTGTCCAGCCTAAATGTTGGGTTCCACTTGTTGTGCGTGCTGACGCGTGCGTACAACGCGAGGCAAAACTGCATTTCGCCACCACCCATTGCGCTGAAGGCACCGGAGTCACTTGGTTGGGTATAATTTATTATACTGCATGAATATTTAGATATTTTATTCCAAGAACAAGGTATTTACAGCTCGCAAAATAGCGAATATACAATGAGCAGATTTTAACAATACGTTTCTATTCTTGACACACTTCGCTAGTGTCTGCCAATACACTTGCAAACCAAACTATATTTCTATATCTGTGTAATCGCTTGTGCTGTAAGGGTTCAGCTCCGCAAGTGAGCCTCGAAAGGAACTTCCCTTCATAAAAAAGATAACTTCGTTCTTTTCGCTAGATTTCCAGGTATTGCTCAGCAAACTAGGACCCTGGCAATGGCGTTCGCGTCAGAGTAGAGATTGGACAACAGCAGAGTTCAGTGGGAACACTTTTCGAGTCCTGTTTTTAGCCGTTGCATTTATATACTGCTTCACTTTGTTGATAATATGATGATACCACTTTAATGGCAGAAAGTGAAGTGGAACTCAAGAGACTTCTGATGCGCGTACAAGAAGAGAGTGAGAAGTTTGGGCTTAAACTGAACATTAAAAAGACAAAGATCATGGTTCTTGCCCTATCATGTCCTGGAGCATCAATCGACAAAAAGTGGAAGCTGTGACAGATTTTCTCTTCTTGGGCTCCAAGATTACCTCGGAAGGAGACTGCAGCCATGAAATTAGGAGACGCCTGCTTCTGGGAAAGAGAGCAATGGTTAGCCTTGACCGCCTAGTAAAGAGCAGAGAGATTAGTCTGCCAACAAAGATCCGTATAACTCGTGCTATGGTCTTTCCAGTTGTGATGTGTGGATGCGAGAGTTGGTCTGTGAAGAAGGCTGACCGCCGAAGAATTGACGCGTTTGAATTGTGGTGCTGGCGAAGACTCTTGAGAGTTCCTTGGACGGCCAGAAGATCAAATCAGTCGATATTGTCGACCATAAACCCTGACTGCTCATTGGAGGGTCAAATTCTAAACTTAAAGCTCAGCTACTTTGGTCATCTGATGAGAAGAGAGGAGTCGTTGGAGAAAGATTTGATGTTGGGAAAGGTTGAGGGTCGCCGGAGAAGAGGTAGGCAGCGAACGCGATGGTTAGATGGCATCCTCGAGGCACTGCAGATGAAGTTATGTGATGTTAGAAAGATAGTGAGAGACCGGAAAGCGTGACATGGTCCCTAGGGTCACGAAGAGTCGGACACGACTGAACGACTGAACTGACTCACTTTGTTGTCTCCAGCGCATGCAACTTAATCAGCCTCCCCCCCCCCCCCCCCTTTTTACCCTGTTGTTTGGGAAGCATCGACCCGATGTTAAAATTAAATCATGGGGCTGAATAGTGGTCACTGCGTTATAGCACAAAAATGTTTTAATGAGAGCACGTGAACCATCTCGAAACGCCTGTGACGTCGGGGCTCTTGTTCATAGTAAAGAACAACTTCCTAATGGAGGGCACTAACGCTTCGCAGTACGCAGTATTAACCGAAAAAAAAAAAGCGCAGTAGTTTTTCGCTGCGTTCGCGTAGTCCAACGCGATACCAAATCAAGACCAGCTCGCCTCAAATATATTTTGCAGTTCGTAGTCACACGATGTCGCGTTATGCACTTCAGCCTTGTAGAGATTGGATTCACATACTTGCGCACTGGCAAGAGTTTTCAGCGCGTTATAGAAAGGGGACAATGTCGTCGTTTCTAGATTCGTCTTCATGCTTTAGCATGCCGTGCAGTAAGGTCGATATCTCTTCTCCGTAAACAAGCCTGAGCGGAGTGATTTTGGTCGTGTCCTGCGCCGCAGTGTTGTATTTAAATGTGACGCAAGGTAAGACTTCATCCATCCACACCCTCATAGATTGACAAGACGTCTGCAGGCGCTTTGCTGAGAGATTTTCGGTCAGTTCACTTGCCTGCGGATGGTATTCAGTTTTCCCATGGCGGTTGGTACGACCAAGAAAAAGAATATGGTGGATAAACTCCATTGAAAATGCAGTTTCTTGGTCGCTGATAAGACCCTTCGGTGCAGTGTTCAAGAAACATTTGCAGCAGGAAGGGTTTGGCAACTTCAAAGGCGGAGGCACTCGGAGGAGCTGTTGTTCTCGCTTGCGTGTTAGGCAATCAGTAGCTAGCATAACACAACTGTTCCCAGCGCTCGACATAAGGAACGATGCCAGCAAACTCTTTACTGTTTTGTTTGAAGTGGTCTGGACTGTAGGTTAACGGACTGTAAGACCGGCTGGATTGGCAGAAGGAACCTTCAGGCGCTGGCAATCACGGTAATTTAGAGCGCAATGCACCCATTGCTTGATAAGTGAGGCCAGTAGTGCCAGTCTTGAATTCTAACGAGCCTCCTTGAGATTCCAAGTTGCCCGCAGGCTGGTTGGCTGTGTCTGGCTTCAAAATTTCACTCCGTAGGATTTATGTTACGCAAAGTAAGTATTGGAGACTCTCGGGGATAAAATTCTTCTTATAGAGCATGTTGGTGGGCTAGGTGGTGCATGAAGAACTGGGATAAAAAGCAGCGTGAAAACAAGGACGTGACAACACACAGACGTACTTGTTCTCGCGCTGTTTATATCCCCAAAATTCTTCCTGCCAAGAACTTTGTTGTGTAGGCAGAGGGAAGAAAAAAGCGACTTAACTGCTTTAGTATTGCGCTGCTAGCAGCCTCAAGAAAGAAGATCGGAGGTTTGGGTCGTTGAATTGTTGATCGGCAGTTTTGGTTGAACTGGCTGCACCAGAATTGATCAAAAACCTTGAACAGCACTCCAATTTTGAGTTGATCACGTGGTCCTTGCCCGGCCGCCTGGCAGCTCTCTGAGACAGTTTACTTGGCAGAGTGACTTCCCCAACAGATAAGTAGTACGCGTGGCTTCCAGAGCTGGCTGTACGCGCTGTAAGTGCTTAAGGTTCGACTTCTATGTCTCACTTCTATACTTTCCAAGTCATAGGCTCCGACTTGCGAGGCATGCTAAAAGATCATTGAGGGTTGAGAGCGGACAGTGCGCGTGATGGTCGGAGACGATTTTAAAGGAATCTCGAATAGGTACGGTCGAAACAATAGACAAAACTATGCGGAGCCAACCCTTTTCAGTTGCAGAGTAGTTCGCCTCGGTATTGTGCAAATCCCATCCAGAATTGGTGACCGCACGTTGTTACGTTGTTCTCTGCTCTGTATATCAAGTTAAGGAGAGGGACAAAAACGACATTCATAGAATCCTTGTGCCATTGTGCACCGGTATTGTCGTCGAAATACAGCCAGAACTTGTGGTGTCTGCACGCGACGTTGAAACTCCTGAAGTGTCTGTACGTGCTGCATGCCCCAAGTGAAATATATTGTTACGTGGTGACACCGCGTTTTGGTTGGAGGTGCGGCGTACGTCATCCCCATCCTCGCCTTGGAGCATCGACTCCATCTGTAAGCCGAGACCATCGACCTAGGGCCCAGGGACATCACCGAGCAGCTTCGCCTCAGCCCTTCCTGCCCTGACCCGACCGACTACCACCACCCAGCCCCCAGCCCGGATCTGAAGACAAGGAGAAATACAGACCAACCAGACCCGAGACAAAGGACCCAAAGGAACCGGACATGTACACGCAACCCCCGCCCAGCCACTAGTCGCGACCTCGAGCCATCGCTCCCATGGACTCTGGTGACGGATGGTTGAAGAGCTCCAGGTGAGGCGGATCACCCAAGCATCATCGTGTTCATCGTCATCGTGGTGGCAAGCGCGGCATTCTCTTCTATCTTTTCTTGAACATCTATACCATCACGTCACTATCGACTTCAACGAAACGATCGGGACGATTACTCAGTGGCTCCGGCAAGTGTTGCGAAGAAGATCGGCAGTGGCGCGAGAGGAGCCCTCGCGCTAGGCTAGACATTAAATCATCGTTCTTCCAGTCGCCATGTTCTGCCGTCTCTTTGCTTGTCACCACGTTACAATATGTCTGTCATATTCAGTTGAGTAAAGGGGGTGACGGTTTCGTGTTTTGCGCAAACCGCGCCAGTATTGGGCACATATTCCAAGGGTTTGGCGAACATTTTCTGGTTCCGCGGCGTTGGAAAATAGTCAGCAGCAACTCTTTTGAACGATACAAGTCTCCTGACTAGTTCACAATATGGACTAGGAACATCATCTCTTTTTAAGCCAAATTTGAAATTTTCGGTTTTCAGCGAAAGAGCCGTAGGTTTGCTGGTGACAACAATACGAAGTATAAAAGACTATACTTCTCACTTCTGTCCAGCAAGAACTGTGTCCAGGAGGCTCTGAAAGGTTTCTGGCGTGAAGCAGAGAACAAAGGGCAAGAATTTGAAACTGAGAAGTATAGATGGCATCCTTAGAGGAGAGGTACCTGGTTCTACTGAGGCGATGCAAGACGTCATCGTTTATCAGCAGAGGAAGACATATTTTTTGTAATGTTGGTCTGTCAACGTTAGCCGACGCTAGAAACGCAATGAATCGTCTTGTTTCTTCACACATGCTGCCCGCTGCTTCGTGAAGGTAGAATTACGTCATTATCGAACATATGCGTACTTAGTACTTTAATATAGTGCGTTTTTTGCGGATACCCCATAAGGCTACTACCGGAGTGGTCGAACTGTGTCTTCTGTATTAACGTGGTGGATTACAGGATGCGTTGAACAGACCCTTGCCGATGTTGCAGATGCAGGACAGTAGCAACTGCGCAAGTTTGTTAATTTTACTTGCTCTGTTGATGTGATGTTAAGTTTTCCGTCATACGTCAGTTCAACATGGCTGCCAGATTCAGTTTACCGATATTCTAGTTACAGAGCGTGCGCGCATAGTTTCAGTTATGGGATAAAGTTATATTAAAGTCGTCCATCTATTCAGATGTGCGGGATCACTGTTGATGTTCCTCAAGAAGACGTCAATATTTCACTTTCAAGAGAAACAACTGCCCTACAAACTAGAGTTCCTTTATCTGAAAGCAAAATCTGCTTCGTCTCGACGGTAAATTCAGTTGGCTGAATTGATATGGACAGCATAGCACCATATTACTTGGACGTGGCAGCGCATTAATATGCTCATCAAGAATGTGAAGCGTAGCTAAGATCATTGATGTGTATGGCGTTCTCAATCAAAAATCTTATCGACATTTTTTGCAAATTGATAATAGCATTGCGGTCCATATGATAGTTCATACTGAGGATGACGTCACGGGAAAACAGGGCTAACGCGATGTACATCGACAGGGAGGTTTTACGTTGTACTGAAAGGTTTTAACGTGGACATTTCCGTTGGTGTAATCAAATGTTGTTCAGCGGGGCCTTGCCGCATTGTTTGTTTCAGCGAACTCTTTTCTCAGCACGAAATAATTGGCGCTAGTCTCTACAAGACTAGTGGCATCGGTGCCTATAGTTGCTTGCCAGACTTCGTAAAAAGCACAATGATAGGGAAACACAACCATAAGCGCACATGTGAGATAATAGAAGCTGCCAAACATACTTCGTTTGAAGGATCATTGTTTGAGAAAGCTTTCAATTTCTCTGGCAGGAAGTTATAGATTTTAACAGCTCTGTTAAAGTCGCTTCTTCTTTTTCACTTCAATTTCGATGTTTGTGAAGTTTTTCTATGTTATTTGCTGGCCTAACTTTTGTTGATCGTGTTTTCAATCAAGATTGTTGTCATATTATTATCGATTTTGCTTCCCCTATCTTGCTGTTTTTGATGTTTTACTGTGTGAGTTGCTGGCTTTTTCTTTGTTCGTCAGGCTTTTTCGTCATAGTTACCTTCACGTTTTAGCGACTTTTGTCTCTCTTCCTGCTGGTTTTATGCTTGTTTCTGTGTTTTAGATTACCGTCTTGCCGTATACGTTTAGTTTTCTGCAATGTTTTACCAGAGTTGGTCTCAGTCGTATGAACATGTCCTATTTTCTGGCCTTAATAGGAATCTGTGCGTTCCTCCTCTCACTTCACCGTGCCAGAGACGAAGATAGCACATTTTTTTTTTTTATGTTCCCCGTTCACGATTGCATGTCGCGGTGACGTGGCCTGACAGCGAACTTCTTAAATACTGCTCCCTCTTTTTCGAAAAGTTGTTTGCTGAGCTCTTAGTCCTGTCTTCCTCCTTGCTCTTGTGCATCGTTTTTGTTTTATTTTTTTGTGACCTTCATCCTGCAAGTATGGATGGACAGAGATCTGGAAGTCGGCGGTTGGTGGCGCCGGACTTCGGCAGTGCCGAGGCCTTTGGTCTCTGATTTTTTGCTCCGAAGGGATTGGTGTGTTGGATGCGGTCGTGTGTATACTGGAGATCTGCGTCATGTATCGGTGTTGCATTGGCAGATGTGTGGTGCCTATTAAAAAGAAATTATATATATGTGTTCTGTTGTGTTTTATGGCACATAGACGACTACGGCCATCATGCGCCAAAAGCAAGGTTAAAAATCTGAACTATATTAAAGGGCTCTAAAAGGTTACTATAGGTCCTATAACTTATAAGGAACGAGAGTATGCAGGAAATGTCAGAGTGACCCTTCTCCTAAAAGTAGGCTTGGGTGGAATGGTATATGCCCATTGTAATGTTGTGGGAAGTACTTCTGTCGTAGGCCTTCAAGTCTTGTACAACTGATTAGGATATGGTTGATTGTAAGCACGTCTCCACAGTCTTCACATGTAGGCTGATCGTGTTTCGTTAGTAAAAAGTTATGTGTAAGGTGTGTGTGACCGATACAAAGACGACATAGAAGCACTTCAATGAAACGCTCTTGGTGGCTACATGTTTTCCATTCCTCTACCACGGGTTTCAGTACATGCAACTTATTGTTGATTTGTTTGTCCCCTGAATCCTGATATTTCTCTTTTAATTTTTCTTGTATATATTTTATGACATCTCTATGAGGTACACCAGAAATGCGACACCAACCCTTATTAGGAAATATAATACATTGCATAATAACAGGTGAAACACGGGGACACGAAATTAAATTCTGCTGGGTGCCAAGTCACGTCGGTATAAATGGAAATGAAAGAGCTGATGCATGTGCTGCAGCTGCCCAGAATGCAAAAATAGAACGAGAAATTATATATATGGGACCTATTCATACCAGGTTATTGAACATCGGGTTATGAGAGTTGTTGGACATATGGATTGTAGAATGTGGGCCCAAGCTAAAAAAATTTCAAAAGTACAAAATAATTTATTTCAAAAAATAAAAGTAAGACCAACATTTTTTCCGTACCGGGAATCGAACCATCATACCATCACACGCAAGCCCAGAACTCTAACCGCTACACTTCTTTCTTTGTTGTCTTGTTTTGAGAAACAAAATTTCACCAAAACGAAACCTACGAAAAGCACACAAAACGCTACTTATGTACAATTCAATACGGCGAAATGTTTTTCTTTATTACGTGAGAAAGCTACCAAGGAATGAAAACTAAGACAGCTCGTGCCTCAGATCCCTGGGCTGCATAGTACAAGCCCACTATAACCCAGTAATTCCCCCCTATAAAAAACGTCAAAACTCGGGAAGGCACGCACGCATCGAGATGCCGTAGTCAACTAGGCGGCTCTTCCAAGGCAGCATACACCTACTGCACCAGAGCGCACTGCTCTCGGAACAAAAACTTCGATGATCGTGGTTGTTCAGCATGATGACCATCATTTGACTTTTCAATTAAAAAAATAGCCCCATAAACCTGAACAAATAATAAGGCACATCCCATTTCTTCCGAACGGGCAAAAAAACAAATACTATACGGCTTGATTTCGATGTCCTTCTTTAGCTGCAATATGTCCCAGAAAAACACAGCACCGCAGCACTGAATAAAGCAGTGGTCAATAGTCTCTGGCGTGTTACACAGACGGCAACTATTCCGCCATGAAACAAACGTCTGCTTGGCATGAAGCCTTGCCTCAACAGGGAGCTTTGATGTGTGCAGTTTAAAAAGGAATATTTTTGCTGCAGACTGAATCACACGCGCCAAACACTCTTTAAAACGCTATAGTGTCAAGAAATTTCTGATTAGGTTGGCGATGCAAAGGTATGGATAACAAAGAATCAGTAAGAACCTCTGTAATTTGCCTTCTGGGTAGGCTATATAGGTTATCTAAAGAAAAGCGCTCAGTGATGAAAGTGAAGGTGTCTGCAACCTCCTTAAGGAATTCCGAGAGAGTCCTTTCATGCACCTGTCCAGTCGGTGCGAATAGGTAAGGCAAGTGACAATGCTACGGTGAACATTTTTTAGCATAGTATTTATTACACGCGTTTAAATGCAGCAAACAGCTATATACATTACCAACAAAGTAATCAGCTATACTATGCTTTTAAATGCATGAAAGAGCTATATAAATTTTTAACAAAATAATCAGCTATAATGCGGCGAAAGAGAATTCTACCCCCTACGCTTATATGTTTCCTTTTCTAGCGTTACTTTGCTGTTTCGCACTTTGTATCCTTTTCTCATATTATTCGTTGTTTGCCGAGGAATAATAATGTCCTCCATCATTTTAACGTATCGATTTTTGCAACGCACATCTCAGAATATCGCAATATATCATGTGCAGGTTGTTTCGTCATCGTCTTAGAGCGCCTGTTTTCCTTTCTAGATACAAATATATCTGGTGCAGTACTGCATGTCGTCAGTTCAGTTCAGTTCAGTTCAGTCGTTCAGTCGTGTCCGATTCTTCGTGACCCAGTGGACCATACCACGCCCCGCTTTCCGGTCTCTCACTATCTTCCTAACATCACATAACTTCATCTGCAGCGCCTCGAGGATGCCATCTAACCATCACGTTCGCTGCCTGCCCCGTCTCCGGTGACCCTCAACCTTTCCCTTGCATGTCATAGTGCGTCCTTTAGCTTCACATCCGCCAGCGGAGCAGAGGCGGCAATATGCGAACCCTCAAATAAGGATTACTGTTGATATGCAGCTATCGATAAATAGTTCTGCGCGCAGCGACGTGTTTCGGTTATGCTCGAGCATGCTTGTCGTGTTCCTAGAGAAAGGAAGGTTTATTCCCTGTACTTTCTTGTTGCAGGCTCCTCACCAGTTGCAGATAAGCACGTACAACACAAAAACGCACGAGGTACGGCGATTGTTGCTTGCAATTAACGAATACGCTGACGAGAGCCCATGCAGAAGTAGAGAACGGAAAATATGCTTTAAATAATAACTACTTCATTTGCATTTGAAACAAAATTTGTTTTTAGCTCTTGATCCAATTTAGCTGGGACATACATCACATAAAAATTCGTGTACATCAAAATTTGCCTCTGCAACCTTGAAGAAACAAATCCTAATGGTAGTGGAGCACATCCAACCTCTACATCATGATGAGCGCAGGACCCGTATATACGGCCCTGGAAAAGGAAAATACAGGACCGGTTAACAGCACCTATATCTCCTAAAATGTATTGTTGGCATTGCGAGAAAACATATGACTATCGGTGGAGGCGGATCATACTCTGGCTTTCATGCTTGCCCGCAGTAACTATTTTCACTAAAATATTTACTGCAATACCTGAATGAAAGACGATCAGCCTGTGGTGTGTATAAGCTTACATTGAACAAAATTGTTATAAAGCGGTTCCTGAGTATATTTGTTTGAGACCAGCGTACACATTACAAAATCTGCGCAAACAAATTTGAAAACAAATCAGACAAGGAATCTCCCGTTGCACGGATTCGTATCGCCATCAATCGCGGTTGACACAAAACAGCACAGCAGGCTCTTGCGGCTCTTGCCAGGGATCAGCACTTAAAGCGCAAAATGCTTTAGATGCTGCAACGTTACAATGAAGCCAACATGCCGCAACATTATCTGCAGCAGTACACCCCTGGAATTTTCTATTATCCCCGCAAAAGGTAGAAGGGGGTGGGAGAAGCAGGGGAGTGGATGGCACTTTAAATTGCCCCCGGATTGTATAAACACGTAAAAAGTGCAGAATAATATTCTGGTCTAGTGCCCTAGCTACAAAACCTGATGGGATAGCACTGGAACGCAAATCTTGACTCTTACAGCGGGGTTTGAGTCTACAATAAAACAAGTAAGGTAGTATTTTTAGATAGAATGCTTCTCGCATCGGCTGCGGCACGTGGTTGGTAAAAATGTATGCAAGGGGCCGACGATCGAAGCATACCAAGGCAATGTCCTGGTAGTAGTTTCTGAGATTACCGACCCGAGAACGAATGTAGTGGGCGGGCAAAGCGACATTGTGGCTACGGATCAGTAGACATTTGTTAAAGTATATCATACGTTAAATACGCTAACCGCACCCATAAATTCAGGATGCACTGGCTAAAAAAGCACGTAAACAGCCGGAATTGCAACGCATTAAAACATTACTCAGCCATGATTACAAGGCAGCCAGGGGATCAGTAAGCCATCGCCTTCAAGAACTCGGCCATAGAAAAGGCGGTGGTCGCCGAAGCAGAGACGCACGGAAATTTAGAGATAACTTAGCAGATTTATTTATATGATGAGAACTGAAACGAGGAACACTTGGGTATGCCCGGCACTGAAGCCGACGAGAATTCGGCACGTGACTGCAGTGGGCCTTTCGCCTAACAACTACTCATCTTCATACATTGCTTGGACGCAAGGGCCTTATCACCACTCTCTCTTGAACTTTATTGGAACAGCCAACCTTTTTTCTTTCATTTATTACCCCTTTAAGCTGTTTTCTTTTTACATTTTCCGTTATGCCCTGAGGCAATAAATAACGTTATTAAAACAAAAAAAACAACACTTGGCCTTCTTAAAGGATCCTATGTGTACATGTCCCTAGGCAGAGAATTTACTTTTTACACAATGCCTAATCAGCAAGTGAAGTATGGTTACGAGAAAGCCTTAAATAAGCCAGCCTCTTAATTTTCACTTCGTATACAATGTGAAGATTCCTTCACACAAAAAGATAGGCTGACGAGAAAAGCGCAAAATACTGATTTTCTAAACCAAGGAAGCGCGCATTAAGTAAATCTTCCACAGCAGCCTCCCGACACAAGGCGACAAAGCGCACACGCGAGCTCGGAACAAGTTCCTTTCACGTGCAGATGGAGCAGACGCACGCAAGTGAATGGGAGAGACAGTCTATTTGACCGGTAGGTTTTGTTGAGCCACTCAGAGATGGCGCTGTTCGCTGGTGCCCTCAGCGCCACGCTGCGACACTTGGATTCTCTATACTTAAAAAATATGTACAGTTGAATACTATCAAGGTAATTATTCAACAGAGAGAAGAAACAAGAAATTTAAAGAGAAAGTATATTGCGCTTGTTGCAGTCATATACAATGAAGTAATAGCACAGGAAGCGAAAATAATATACTCCCTCCTTGGACAACAATGATTACTAACAAGACTACTAAGCTCCATTGTAAAGCACAGTCAACAACACGCGTCCACCGGTTGATATCAGTCCCTGAATATGTACCGCTTATACAGACGCATCGGTCATTCAAGTGGTGAAAGAACCGCAACTACCAGCCCCACACATACCGAGTTATTAACACATCTGTAGTACGTAATGGACCACCAGGACTCATTTGTAATGAAGATTTATACTATCCGCTATGTGGTGGAGGCTATAAATATCATACCATTTATAATTGAAGCTCACATACACACCGAGTTTATAGCTGCTATTAAACAATTCCAAGAGGGCTACAAAAAAGGTAAGCATTACTCAGGAAATACATACTCTAAATAGGAAAATAACAAAACGCACTCAGATACAGGGGATACAAAACGCTAAGAACATTGATCATAAAAAACAGACGCCCTTACTCACCAAGCCCGTAACGCGAGGGCCTCACCCACAAGCCTCCCATTTAATCCCTGCTTCGCTCTCCCAATCTTGGCATCTGCTGTAAGGAAACGTGTACGTGCCCTGATTCCCCCGTGTACTTACCCCCTCCCTCATAACCTAACGAGAGTGGAAGAGGCGTTCCGTACAATGATTAGGGCTGGGGTCGCCCTTATCCTGTCGGTAACGTGCTGATGGAGCTCTCAAGAAGATGCAGTGTCGAGCACATGCCCTAAGTGTCCAAAGCCGGCCGCCGAGGTGGATCTTCGCCATTTCTTATGGACATACCCAGGAATGCAGCCGTCGAGAATACGACGACTACACGAAGTTGGAATGTCGGCTACAAAGGAGGAAGACCTACACTCGTGGCTAACGGACAATACTAAGAGCGAGAGCTTTTCCTGGTTTATTGAAGACAGTCGTCTACGCGACTTGCTTTATGTTAAAGACAGCCCCATTCTAATCCACATGACAAGACTTCCAAAATTAAAGGTAAAAGGAGCTATGCAGGCGTTGAAACAATGCCGAATTAACCGCTTTGGACATTCCAGCTAAATACTTTGCACAGTTAAAAGTATTCAAGGCAACACATATTATTGTCAACATACTAGTTCAGAAACGACGTAAAGTATTCTTTTTGACAGCCGTCGTATCGCAGTCATTGCTTCATTTTTTTCGGGGGCTATAAATGACCGCTTGGCAGTTACGAAGACCAGTAATACCTACTAATCATAGCCTGTGGCGATACGTGACTCATTGTCTTGAAGTATGCTGTTAAGTAAGCACATTCGCAATATTGTCACGGGTTAAAATAGAAACGCTGCAATGGTCAGTTAGGTAGCCTGCTGTCACAAACGCGCTTCGGTCTCTTCTTTCTATGGGGGAGGGACACCGATACCAAGAATTGATTACACTCAGTTCTCAGAATGCGTATGGCAATATCAACAAACTATAAAACGTCATCGGTCAATTTTCCGCGAAACATGTGAAAAATAATATTGTAAATAACAGCATTTGTTCACGAGTCATCAGTTTTATATGTGTCATTTCCCCACTCTCAACTTCCCAGTTTTTGTTTGTCGTGCTTTAGATTAGGTTACCTTTGCTTCGCTGCAAAAATCACTATATTAGACTTGAGTAATGTAACTGCCCTTCTATATTGAACGTTCCATGGGCTCCCTTAATGTCGAATTCGAGCTATTAAATTGTGTTGAAAGCGGACAATAAAGCTGATAGGTATATTTGAAATCACACAAGGCTCAGATGCAAGAATATATACCTCCTTATACAAGCGTGTTCTCTTGTATAACGGGGGAACTTTAACGGGGGCACACATAGTTAGCTGGCTTTCCAAAACGATGCGTCTGTCGACTCTGGCTGGTCTTTTCCTTATGCTCGGTGAGTATTTTTAGACTGCTTGCGAATGATAAATGTTTTAACGGAACATTTCCTATAGGTATATACACCTCCGATGGAGGCTATTTTTCAAGCTTCTTGCTGCCATTAAAAAAATCTAATGTTTTTAAAATGTGTCATAATTGTAGTAACTCAATAGGATAAAAAATTTGAGTGCTAGTCGGTTTCGTGCTTTGTTTCTTTCTCTAAACAAATGTTAAAATACTATCGCCATTTTCAAAATTTTATTCGCCAATTATTGTGACTTCTTCAGAGTTACCTCTAACAGGTTCTTAAGGGCTGAGGGAGAGCCTCAGATCACAAGCCGAGTTAACGTTCTGACAAGTGGACTTGTCTTCGTCCGGCCAGCGCGATCATCACTGGCCGGAGTTTAAATGCGCTTTTTCTTCCGAAAAAGAAAAGCCTGGCAGGGGGAGGGAGGAGGGCGAGGGAAAAAGAAGTATCGGTAAGGAGTGAAAAAAGAAAAGTTTCTTCGTTCTAACCGGATCTCTAACAGAGAAGCCAGACGAACTTCAACTTCACTGCCGGCTCTTTTTTTAGCACTTGTTTTTGCTTGAAAATAAAGACCGCATTGAAATACGCACGAAAAAAAAAAAGGACGTTTAAATGAAGCAAAAGCAAAATTGCAGTCGTTTCGTCATATCTGTGTATCCGTGAAGTAAGCACTGACCAGGCTCGCTGCACAGTCAAGATGCAAAAAATGTGGCCGCTCAGTACTCTGGCATTTGTGCATGGTTCAGTAGTAATATCTGGATTGATATAGAAGCATTGCTTTTAGTCGTAATTACTCCATGCTAGTGTGGGTAAATATAGGACTGAAAGCTCTACGTGCTTTTTTTTTTTGCGTTTCGCTAAGACTTTAAGAGAGTGAGTTTCATTTTTCAGGCTTCCAAGATATGACTACTACGAACGCACGTAAGTATGAAATTCTACGTACATCGCTTCATTTTCACCCTTCTTGCTAACTCGTTGCAATTAGAAGATAAAGCTTTGGAGATTTTAAGCATGCCGCTTTAATTATAAGTTACCTGACTGATGATATTTAATCCTCTGTTCAAGATTGCTGTGCTTTTAGTCGGCCTGTAGAAGTTTATAGAGAATAATATATGCGTTGTGAGATAGGATTTATTTAAAGGCCCTGGGACCAAAAGATCTGCAGCCATAGTGGTCCGTGGCCAGTCAGGTCGAGCACCGAGAACACATAGCGATAGCAATGCCACTTAAGAGAATAAGAATGGATTGTTCTTTTCCTTACAAGAATCATCTTTTCAGCTTTACGATTGCTTCCGGGGAAGAGAGCCACCCTTGCGACTTCCAGCGTAGGAAAAAAGGCAGGGTCGTAGTGAGGCTTCAGGCGCTGGACGTGAACAGTCTCAAGTCCGCTCCGGTGAAGATCAGGAGACAGCTACAGAGGTTTCACAATTTATTTAACAGGAGATCTGCACTACAGGAGGCGACAGGAGACATGAGACATGTAAAAAAATTCCAGGATAGGCCGGGAAGACTGAAACTGATCCAGAATCACAGGAGGCGTAGAGGTGCGTGGTAGTGTGATTGCTGTCTGCGCGGTATTTCTGACGGCACTTTGATTCTGTCTAGAGCGAGCGAGCGATTTGGCGGCAATCATCTACGCGTCGGGCCGTTTCTGAAACAGTAGTATAGTCAGATGCATCACTTTAAAATGAAGAACGGGATCAAGTGGAGCAGAAGGGTGACGGCGATAAAAAAGAACGTGAAAAACCAATCGTCAAGTGCGTTGGATATTTTACGCGCATCTTACACGCGGAAGGACGAGGTGCCAATTTGAGTGGTTGGATGAAACTTATGTACAGAGTGGATTGTTGGGCGCATTGTTTGGACGTTTGTCTTCCTCTCTGTCCGTGTTTCTAACGCTGTTTTAACATGGTATATGTACAGAGCGTGTCGCCAAGGGCGGTGGAAGGACCTCGCTAGATCAGCGGCTTTTACAATGTCACGTAAAATTGGCAGTGGTTAGCTCGGCTATGCCAGGATATACGTAACGAAAGCTAAGGCATAGGTTGGTTAACCTTAGTTAATCTTAATGGCAAGTGCAGGTTAGTCTGGTTGCCTGGCTATGTTGTTGTTTGTTGCATTAAAGACGAGACATTGTTGTTTTAGACAGACACTGCGTGTAGCCGGCCGTTCGGCGCGCTGTTCCTTTGTTTCCTAGCCGATTCGTTTCCTCTTAATATCGTTCCGATGTCGATTCCAGGCCTCCTTCTGCTTAGCAGACTTGTCGCCGTCCATAATGCCGTCTCAACTGTGGTAGCAGCGCACGCGAGCTCTCCTTTCAATCCTCCGACATATGTTATCAGGCATGCGACACAGCGAAGCGAACGGAGGCGAGCGTAAAGTCGAGGCAGGTGGTGTGACGTTATACGAAACGGCGGCGGTGGCTCAGCGGCGAGGCGCGCGGTGTGACGTCATGCCAGATGGCTCGGCGAGCGCGCGTCGTCCGTCATCTGTGGCGGTTGCTAGGCAACAGCTCAATGTCGGGCTCTGTGCCTCTCCGGAGCACCACGACACTGAAATCGCAATTTCTCTACAAAACAAATTCTCCGTCCGTGAGCAGTTCAAGAGGTGCCCGAGGCGAAAGACAAATTGCGGCAAAATGAAGGCGGCTACGTCGGAAGCAGTGGTAGATGAAAGAGTGATGAATTTTGCATACCTCGACAAGTGATCAACTGCGATGTTAGCCCAGCGGTTGCCGACGGTAGCATATACGGAAGCATTGCGTGTAAATCAATGACAACACTGTCGAATTGGCGTGGTGGGCAAAATAGCAGTGCACACTCACTAGTGACAAATCCTGGTCACGGCCCGCATAAGGGCAGAAACGCTTTCGCCTTAATATCAGCTGTTTATAATAATCAGGAAGTACAGGTGCATTGAAAAAGCAAACAGACCTTTTTCCTATAACTGTTTATTGCTAGTGCTAATGTTGAGTCACTTTGCTTGGTTATAAAAATACATAAATGACTGTGTTTTTAGACGGTGGCTGGTATATAAGGTTATGTATGGCCTCCACTTCTGCATGTGAGAGTAACTGGTCAAAGTTCAGCTGCGGGAAGAGAGGGGACATAGGCTTAAGAGACATAAAGTACAGAAGCTAGGGTTCATTCGTTTTACCTTAGAGCCTAAAGTCTCAAGTTTGATTAGCGGCGCCAGAAATAACAGCATAAGCTACTTGGATGTAGTGCGAGTCAACAAAGTTCTGCTTTTTATACCTACGTTTGCTTAGTGCGCTTTTTTCGGCTCATATATCTTTCAGTAGTCATTTTCCTTTTGTTTTTTTTTCTAGTGAAATGATATGTGGAGTTCAATTTACATCTTATTTTTTGTTACACTCAATCTCGTGGAAGAAGCAAGGCACCCGTGTGCTGTGCGATGTCAGTGCACTCTAAAGAACCCAAGGTGATCAAAATGTCTGAAGACCTCCACTATGGTGTCTCTCATAGCCTGAGCCGCTCTGGGACGTTAAACCCCCCAAGTCAAAACCAGATCAAACCAAACAAATCTCATGGGAATAAGGTCTGCCGATGCTCTTGTGTTTAAATCATCGTGGTTCGTTCTAGTCGCTACATATGTAATATTCAAATAACCTTTACATATTCCAGTAAGCTCTCTTGTGCTCTTTGAGATATATCTTAAATTTCCCTATATCAAACACGTGACTGAGAGGCCACACTTCTGAATGTTCCTCTTGTGCTTTGGTTTAGGATGCTCTTGTGAATTTTTGAGCACGCATTTTAATGCATAGTTTAAAGCTCACAACATTTCTTTCCAAGCAAACTATGGCGAAATAAATACAGGGCATAGTTTTCTCTTTTTGAAGCTATAATCTACTCCTCTGATGTAAAATGCTGTTATATTGGTTTGTGAACCCTTATAAGTTTAGCCCATTCTGCGTGTGTTCTAGTCTATATATGTGAACTGCAAATTGCGTTCATTTTCAAGTAAAGTTTCTTTGGCAGTTAAAAGTTTTTCGCATCTTTTATTGCGTCAGTGACACGGCAAGGACCATTGGAGGGACTTTCGTGCTCGCTTTTCTCTACATGGTTCTAATCGGTTCATGTTAAGTTTCGGTTCTTTTTTAATCCAGTTTGTTTTGTATGCATTGCAATTTTATCATGTCAGTGAAGCAATATTTAACCAAACCGTGTTTACAATCCTTAAAATGTAGAGCATGCTCGGAGTATTTGTTTTAACGGGCACTTATTTCTAGAGTCATTCCCGTGGAGGATGTGACGGGAATCATTCTCCCCCAGAGAAAAAGAAATGTTTTGCGAAATGGGCGCGTTTGTAATCGGGGCTGCCATCCGCAGTTTTTGCCTGTAATACTATTATGTTCGGCAGTTAGCGACCATAAGTTTTTTCTATGAGAAACAACATAATTCGATTGCTTCCTCAAGCTAAAATTGTATCTTAGCCGCTTTTCGTGTTTAAAAATCAATTTCTGTTTTCCTTGTATAAGTTGGATTGCGCTGAACGAGTCTTGTATAAAGTGGATGACAAAACTGGGATCGTAAAATTTTGCTACGCGCAGCGACATTTTTATCTGCGAAACGAAGCAATGTAAAACAATATATCCCAGATCTCTTCATACCTCATGCGCACTCATAAGCAAAACGAAACAGTGGCGGAAAATATAGTTAAAACCTCTTCGTACTTCGCTCGTCGGATGGAAGTAAATATATAGAGCGAAATACAACAATGCAGCTCTTCGCCATATACTAAAGTGTTTCACTGGACCAAGCACTTGTAACGAAACTTCTCAACTAAGCCTTAAGTGTGCAATCAAAGCCAAAAACAGCGGAGAATAAAAATTATTGTTATTTAACCTTCCCTGCGTCCTGTCTATACAGAAGCAGTCGTACATCAAATATAAGGAATAGGACAAATTTTCACGTTTTCTATACGCTTCATACATTGTCAAGCATTATGGTATCGCAGCGCTATCAGAGAAGAACAATAAGACTAGGGACACACCCGCTGCTCTGAACTTTCAACTTCATTTTGGACGCTTTTGAGCGCATTTATAATTGACAGAAGGACCTGGACACGCAAGCGCCCTCACAAGACAGATATAGCAATCTCAGTAGCAGCATCGCAATATCTCCCAATCTCAGAAACCGAATCGCAATCCCAGCACCAGAAGGCCGCCCCACAAAAACGAACGCAGTGCAACAAACGCAGAAGAGGCTATAAAAACAAGGCATAGAAGCAATTAAAAACAAACTGCAGCATGATAACTGAAACATGGCAATGAAGAGCCCACAATAAACGAGGCAAAGTCATGAAAAGGTGAAGATGCATGAAAGAAAGCCAACAAAAAACATGCGAAATCTTCAATGAGGCGAAAGATAAAAACAGATAAAAGTTTATCAAAGAGGCAACAATTAAAAGCCAAAAATTCATTGAAGGCTAAAAACAGGTGAAAAGACGACGCCAGTGAGGTGAGAATCAACAAAACGAGGTAACAATTAACAGCAAAAGCCGCTAATTGAAATGCCGCTGGCATTTCAGTTAGCGGCTTTCTCGAACTACTGTTTAATTATCTCACATTCCACCCACACTGACTGGAATGGCTCGCTCTTCATACAAAAACAGGGTATCTGTATCGGTTCATATATCGCCCCCATCTTGAGCGATCTGTACCTTGCCAAGCACGATAGAGCACTCAGCCCAAAGCTAGATAATTCACAGGTTCTCAAAATCTTGAGATACGTGGATGATTATCTAGTACTTTTAGACAGCCACAATGATGAATTCTTACCCCAGGTTGGCAGTGTTTTGGCGAATTTCAATCAGATGCTCATATCCATTGACTTTAACTTATGAAATCCTGGAGGACGGCTTCATTCGCTTTCTTGAGCTCAGGTTGCGGTTTTCTCCAGAACGCGGGTGCTGGTCTTTTGAGCCAAGAGCCAACAAGCTGGTCTTACTTTACGATTCCGCGCATTCCACGCTAATTAAGAGAAACATAGCGCAAGCCGCCTTTAATAACGCGTTAACTAAATCCTGTGAGCACTATTTTAGAAGAAAGTTTTTTAGAATCAAGCCCAGAGATTGCTTCAATCCGGATACCCGGCAATACTTCTTTCTTCAATAGCCGAGAAAATGCTCAGCGGCATGCAAAACCAAAAGTCCATTCCATCGAAAGAAAAAGATAGGAACAAGAAATTCACTGTTATTCCGTACATTCACTAGGTATCCCACAATTTGAAAAGAATTGGGAAAAAAGCAGCAGTAGAGATAGTTTTTTCTGCACCTCACCGCCTTTCCAGACTTTGTAAGTGCGTTAACAAGCCGGCCGGACGAAGGAAAGAATGCACAACAAAGCATAAAGAAGCGTTTGTCGCATGTGCCACTGGAGTTGTCTATTCTATTCCTCTTTCCTGCGGCAAAGAATAGGTTGGGCAGACGGGTCTCTGTGTAAATAAAAGACTACAGGAGTATAAATTGAACGTAAAAAAAAAAAAAATTCAAGCAACCTGGCTATGCACTGTCGACACTGCTCACCCTGTAAAGCGACCCTCCAAAATTTGCGAACACCAGAATCTTGGGAAGAAACAAGAACCAGCTGACGCGAGAAATAATTGAAGCCGCCTTCATTGACAACCTGAAAGCAGACGGCGTCAGCGTGCCTTCAGTAGCCCTCCTAGAAAAAGATATCGCTTTCTTGTCCGGGTCTTTATGAGTACTCTGCATCCCAAGCCATGTAAAAGACTTTGCTTACTTCTCTGTTTCGTTTTTTGACCTTCTGATTTCGCCTCATTTACAATATCCATGCACCTGATTTTAGCTACTCATTGAGTTTTTGCTGTAAAATGTTACCTCGTTTTGTTAATTCTCACCTCACTGACGTCGTCTTTTCACCTGTTTTTAGCTCTCAATGAATTTTTGGCTGTTAATTGTTGCCTCTTTGATAAACTTTTATCTGTTTTTATCTTTCGCCTCATTGAAGATTTGGCATGTTTTTTTGTTGGCTTTTTTTCATGCATCTTCACCTTTTCATGACTTTGCCTTGTTTATTGTGTGCTCTTCATTGCCATGTTTCAGTTATCATGCTGCGTTTTGTTTTTAATTGCTTCTATGCCTTGTTTTTATAGCCTCTTCTGTGTTTGTTGCACCGCGTTCGTTTTTGTGGGGCGGCCTTCTGGTGCTGGGATTGCGATTCGGTTTCTGAGATTGCGAGAGATTGCGATGCTGCTACTGAGATTGCTATATCTGTCTTGTGAGGGCGCTTGCGTGTCCAGTTCCTTCTGTCAATTATAAATGCGCGGATCAAAAGCGTCCAAAATAAAGTTGTAAGTTCAGCGCAGTTGTGTGTGGTTCTAGTCCTTTTTTTTTTTGTCTGCCAGCGCTGCGACACCATAATGCTTGACAACCACCACCAACTAGCTCAGCAGCATACCCTACATAACTTCATACATTATAGTTTTGCCTCTTTTGCGTGCCTCAGAAAATAAAACGAGAAAAAAAAAAGTTCTGTTTCCTCAACTTTTTCTATTTCTCTCTGACCCCCCCCCCCCCCCCCTATCTCTAATCAGAATTGCGCGAAATTTAGTTGAAATGAAGACAAATGATTATCCCTGCTATAAGGCAAACCTATGCTGTAATAAAATTTGTCACTAGCGTTTCTAACTACCAGATATCTGTTCTGAATAGGAAAGTTAACAGAACTGGTTAGCAATAACATTCAGTGTTAATAATTAGGAGCACTGCTTAGCCATAAATTATACCATCTATACGACAGTTATACTTGACAACTATTAAGTATAGGATGGGATCTGAATTTTTTGTGGTAGCAATCACAAATGATAGCATTGAAAGAGCGGCGTAGTGCATCATATAGTTTCTTAAAGCTGTGAACGAGTGGTAGTTAGCCTAAACAGTTAGCTTACGCTAACTGTTTAAGCTAACTACCACTATCATTAGTGAGGCGTTAAGGGTCGAGTCTCTGAGCCGTTACAAGGGGCCGGCAGTTGAAGTCTGTTAGCGACCTCTTGCGCTCTTGCCATGAGCCGGACCTGCACGGCCGGATACTGATCGGCGAAAACAGTTTTCAAATTTTCGTGCGAGGGTGATGTGACCAGGTCTACCGGAGGCGGTTTATCCACGCAGTCCCAGATTATGTGGTCTAAGGTTGCAGGCCCAGGGCACAGTTGGCAGAACGGGTGTGCTATGTCAGAAAGGATATTGGAGTAAGTCCAGGGGTTTTTATGCGAACGTATTTGGAGGCACCGCCACGTGGTAGCCTGTTCTCGGCTGAGCGAAACGTGCGGCTGAGGCAGGCTCGCTCTAAACTCCTTGTAATATTTGGTAATGGCCTGATACTTATCCAGTGTCTCTCCCTATATGACAATCCCGCTTCCGACAAAACCTCGAGCTATTGGTGAGCGGCCTTGCTACCATGGGATGCCCAAGCGGGCCGAGACAGCGCCTCTGGCCGAGACCCATGCCAGATCCTCTTCTTGGCTTTTGGCTTCGTGCTAAGAATTTGGAAGCAATGGTGGATATACGACCCTTCACGAAGTTGCGAACGACCATTTTGAAATCACTGATAATAGTGCTGGCGCCAATCTGAACGATTCCAAGTGCTATTGCGGCTTCTTCGGCCCCTTTCACTGCTGCTAAAATTACGTATAGAAGGTTCAGACCATGAATTTTTTTCTTTTTTGTTAAATACCGTAAATATCGGGATGATCAGTACCAACACGGTAACGTCTAATCTCACCATACGTTGCAGTGTACTCTAGTAACACATCAATGCCACAAATGCCATAGCGAAAACGAATATATTGGTCCCCAATAATAATTCATCTAGAAGCTCCTAAGTTAAGAAAAGTCGATGATCAAAAAAAGCATGTTCAGACTGCGTTTATTTTAAGATTAATGGGCACTGCGGCCTTTATTACTAACAAGTGTTGCTACGTTTCCCTTTCAGGACTCAAACTCTGCCAGACCACAAAAGTGATGACAGAGAAAGGAGGGGTTTGTAGAATTTTTATGCACTCACGTTGCCACAGTCTGCGACTGACACGCTTTACGTTCTGTTTTGGAGCAGTTAGCGGCTTACCTAGAAAAGATAATCTACCATATCGCCTCATGTTCGTAAATGCAAAAGTCTCGTGCCAGCAACACACTAAACTCATCGGTGCTGCCGTTGCCCAGTAGCCGCGGCGAGATAACCCCGGGCTATTGTTTCCTAAGGAAGGAATGATTGCAGAGCAACAATAGTCATAACGATAGTGAGTAGAGGGTTTAAACGTCTGAATGTGACTGAACTTGTGAAGATTACAGTTGTGGAGGGATTAACTCTAATGCGATATAGTCAAGATTTCAGTAAAGCAGTTAGTCCGGTGTCGGCGCGATTGGTTTTTTGGCATCCGCAAATTTAGCAAAGTGAGAAAAAGTGTATAAAAGAACGTTGAACCTAATCTATAACAATTGGATTGCAAGCTATAGACGCTACCTGCACACGATAGGGGCACCTTCGTGCAGCTAGAGCAATGGCAGGCTTTGTGCAAACATGTCGCATTACGTGGTGCGTGAAAGGTATAAACAGGAACTTGCAGCTATTTGCTATTCCTGTTTGGAGTAGCTGCTGCCATGATGTGCTTGAATCGTTTAGTAAAGTGGCTGCCGCACCTGAAGCAAATGAAAACGCTTTCGCGTCCCATTCTTACGCCAGAGATGAAATAACATGACCGTTCTATTCCATCCGAAAATTACTCCATTACATCACCTTTTCTGCCACTGGCTGGTAAAAATTTGAATCTGTGCATAATAGCTATAGGTTTAAGTTGTAGGACATCACAGGACTTTAGAAGTAAAAAAGGCGTCTTGGTTACGTTCACGTAGTCGTCACCTCATCGCAAATTTGACGTCATCGCCAAGGGAATGTAATAGATTTTGAAATCGCTATCTTTCTCCACCTCAGATGTCCGACTGAATCATTTGTAGGAAGGGAAAGGCGCGTTAGCTGCCTCACTTGTTTTCTGTGGACACCTCAACCGCGCCGTAAGGGAAGGGAGATAGGTGGTAATGAAAGTGGAAAGAGAGAAAGAGGAGCAGTAGTGGAGGGCTACGGAGTAATTTCGACCACCTGGGGATCTTTAAC
>JAJIZL010015828.1:126020-148784 GCA_023969395.1 Amblyomma maculatum | reverse complement strand
GGAGGGCTACGGAGTAATTTCGACCACCTGGGGATCTTTAACGTGCGCTGACATCGCACAGCACACGGACGCCTCTTCGTTTCGCCTCCATCGAAACGAAGCCCCATGATGATTGATGGATTTAAAAAGCTGATTGATTTATAGGACGCGAAAGGAGCGGTAACTGTCTCGCTTGTTTTCTGTGGACACCTGACCGCGCCATAAGGGAAGGGAGGTGGGAGTGAAAGTGGAAACAGAGAAAGGGGAGCCGTAGTGGAGGGCTACGGAGTAATTTCGACCACCTGGGGATCTTTAACGTGCGCTGACATCGCACAGCGCACGGACGCCTCTTCGTTTCGCCTCCATCGAAACGAAGCCCCATGATGATTGATGGATTTAAAAAGCTGATTGATTTATAGGACGGGAAAGGAGCGGGAACTGTCTCGCTTGTTTTCTGTGGACACCTGACCGCGCCATAAGGGAAGGGAGGTGGGAGTGAAAGGGGAAACAGAGAAAGGGGAGCCGTAGTGGAGGGCTACGGAGTAATGTCGACCACCTGGGGATCTTTAACGTGCGCTGACACCGCACAGCACACTGACGCCTCTTCGTTTCGCCTCCATCGAAACGCAGCCGCCGAGGTCGGGTTCGAACCCGGGTACTCCGGCACAGTAGTCGGTGTCTTACCACTGCGCTACTCCGGCGGGACCTCGTTACAATGCACAATGCACTGCTCTGTGGCCGAAGTGTCTGGGGTGGGACCATAGGGGGAGAGAAATAGAGGAGAGAGGGAAATGCGCTTGAATGAGAGCGCCAGTTAAGGCGCGGAAGGAAGCACAAGTTGCTTCACGACGCGGCGAGCCGCTCGGAGCCGAGATCCAGGGAGCACCGCACGTCCACGTCTGCTGTCCGTGAAGGCTGAGGAGTGACTGATGCGAGGGGAGAGATGCCGAAGTTGAGGACGCGCGAGCGACACACGACTGCTCCCTCCGGAATAACACCCGCTTGTGAAACGCTGTCCAGTTACAGCCGCCACGTCTGCAACTGACACGCCCCTCTCTCACTGTCTTACTTTCTCAATGAATGCATCTATGCGGCCGCTCCGCCTCCTCAGTGTTAAGTCGCGTGATTCGGGCGTCACTACTTTCCCTTCCTCCTCTTCAAGTTCACAAAGAGAGAAAGGCAGAGAGTGAGCAGCTCCGAACAGACATCGGCGAAATCCGTGATTGCGGCTAATAGGGCTACGCACTAAAAGCGTGAAGCCTTGTTATTTTCGTATTTCGCCTAGATCAAAATGTGCCCGCCATAGGAAGGACCAAACCCCCTCTTTTATTCTGCAACTGGTGACAGCAGCCGCTGACACGCCTCGGCGCGCCCGTAGCTGAAACGCCAAGATGCAAATAATTTACATTTATAGCTGCTTAAATGAAATACTTATCTTTGGTTCGAAGGTCTACTAGATCGTTTGGTTATTAGGGGGCTTTAGAATAGAGGGACCCAAGGCTTGGAGCCCCCAAGGAAATAGCGTGCGGCGGCGCAACGAGCTAACCGAGTGGTGATATTTAGAATAGGGGTTTTCCTGAAGCAGCGCAGCCGGGCTTGTGTTCGTCGATTGCAGCGCCACGAATATAAACCAAGGAAAAGCATTCAAATATATAAAAGCCAACAACACTATTTTATTCATCAGAAAGTAATAATATTGTTCAAAAACTATCTTAAGACTACCAGTTGTATTAGCCGTTTCCGTCAGACAACACGTAATCGGCCAATTGCCAATCCAAGCAGAGCCCGGGAAACCTCATTTGAACCAAGACCAACTGAAATACAGACCCGCACAGATAGCACTGCTCCAGCGCGCACCTTCTAGTTCATAGCCTTCGCCGCTAGGGAACGAACACTACGGGTAACCTGGCGCTACTGTAAACCTGTTAATAAGAAGGGTCTATTAGTTCTGTCCTTTTTCTTCGTCGTTACAGTTTATTTATCCGCCCCACGTTGTAATGCACGAACACCTGTTCTGCGCATGTACAGCGAGTAACTGCAGTGCCGTCAAGGTGCCGTCGAACAAAGCGGAATCGCGGTATGTCTTCTAGCGAGAGAAAAACATAAAAATAAACACTCTCCGCTAAAATGCAAAAAGGCAAAATTGTAGAAGTATAACTTGGGCAAAGATCTTTTTTTTTTAATTTGGGTACAGTTTGTTTATATTAATTTGTGATTTGATGATGATGAAAATGACAGACGAACAGGTCAACCAAGCGCCCTCAACGACGAGAACGGTAACGAAAGTTGGCGCACGAGGTCCCATAGGACCCTGTTTTTTGTGCAGGTCTGTATTTCAGTCGGTCTTGATTTGAACATTCCGCGGTTTCCGCCGTCTGGTCCCCATGGCAACCAAAGGAAGGAACTCGCTAAGCCTAGCAGGTCGGTAAATCCGGAAGCAATCAGAAAATATAGTGCGTTTTATCGCTAAAAGTTGGTAGTGCGGGCATCATGAAACATAGCATAAGCTTCGTTGGCCTTTTGTTTTCCATGAACGCGTACCACCATGGAGCGGTGACGACGAATGTGTGCCGAGGCGAGCGGCCGCCGCTTGGCCGAACGCCGCCATGTTGCCGTCACCCAAGCGACCCAACGGCGGCTTGGAGCGAACGCTATTTCCGAAAAATAGGGGCCGTCCCTAGCGCTAACCCAAGACCCCAAGCGCGCCTTACGTTCTGCGCATGCGCATTTCGACGCCCTAAGCTCCTTGGGGGCCGTGCCCCCTATTCTAAAACTCTATTATGAAAAATGTGGCCTTCCGCTTCGTATCGTATTGGGCCTGCTTCCAAGATAGTTTTACAAAGGGTGCGGGATTTATAATAGCCTTTTAGGGAGAGCTTGCGCAAGCAAAAGCTATATGTGGTACTGTGAACCAAGCGGTAAGAATCGATGAACTTATTTGCAACAATAAAAAAGTCAAGGACGTTCTTAGTACGAGCATGAACACTGTGTCACGTGTCTTTCTGTTTGCTGCACAGCGCGAGGGGGTGTCGCAGCTCAAGGTCAAATATTTTAGCTAGATGACCTTGATGTTTGGCTTGGAAGAACTAGAGCTGCCGCTCTGTAAATGCTCTGACATTGGAGAGCTGAGGCTGCGTTTCGCTGCTAACAAATGTCGTCTCACTGCCAATTTGATTTTGATCTTCAGAAAAAACAAAAAAAACTTGGAGACAACGCAGAAGGACATTGCCCAAAAACGGTGTTTTCTCACCCACTTACCCCCTGCACCTTAGAAGCGAGCACTGCCGAGATCTCGGAACTCCTATGCGATAAGAAAATTAACTGCTTTGCTGAACGACAAGGTGCCAAAGCAGCCTTTCAGAGGGTCGTTTTTGTAATCACTTAACACTTCCCATTACCGAGAGCAGGTTGAATCCACTCCAAGTAAGCACCGGCTTTGAGTGCAAGCACTTGTAAGCAAACCCTCGTGGGTTACTCGAATATATGGTGAACATAAGGCGTAGTCTAGCTTGCACTGCAGTGCACGCTAGACTACGCCGTCTCTACAGTGGAATAGGCGTGTAAATATTTAACACTTGGCTGTACTATCAACTTCGTTATAGAGACAGATGCTTAGGTGGTGGCCTTCAAAGCAGCCAAATGTAGCTGTCACTACAACAACTGCTCTGCGGCTAGTAGACCATAGTAAGTGTTAGAGCAATGGACGGGTACTGGTTTTCACTTGTAGGGCGATGTGCCATCGACGTTGGAAAAATTTGCTGGTAATTACAGATATATTTGAACAATCAATTTCGATGTATCATGTCAGTGTTCTTACCAACAATGGTGCATAACGACTCGGATATGACGGGCTTGGACATCTATTTGCGCAGGGCCTACTATTTGTTAGCCGCACCCTCCTCATTTGGCTTTGAAGACGGACAACCTATCTCCCCTACACCATGGTTCAAATATCTTTCTAAAAATGAAAGCAAGGAAGAGACCGGTCTAATAGCCTGGGAAAACTGGTTGCTTTCGTTTCTATAATGTGAGCTATATAAAGAAACTTTTGGTTGAAACTTTACTTTTTTACAGATTACAATAGAATGCGCTAAAACATGCGCTGACAAAAGCCGGATTATCGCCCACGGAGAATGTGTAGTAAGTTATTTCAGTTACATGCATTAGGTGTCAGAGCGTTATGTGTTAGTTGTCGGTACTTGAAAGATAGCATTTACTGTTTCCGTTTATATCATGCACGAGATGTAATGTTTAAAAAGCGCTACTGCGACCCCTTGTAACTGATTAGGGTGACACATCGGCACGCGAAAACCTCCCCGATTGCGCCATCTGCGCTCAATGGGTGCGCCCAATTATTGGACGCTCCCCAGTGACGCGGGCGGACATTTCATGCTGAGACGCAGTAGCGAGTGGTTCTTTTCATTTTCGTTCCTTGGGTGTAGGCATGCACTGAGTTGAAGGGGAGAGAAGAGGCGTAATTTTAGATATCCGATATGATCGATGCTAATGGCGTCAGCTTCAAAAACAATTTAGTGGTGGAAAGAACTGATGGGATAGAATTACTGCTCGTGCGCGTTTTCGAAAGTTTAGTAGATAGCGTTTCATGGCTTGCTTTGAAAGGACTAGGAAAGCGAATACACAGAGTGACAGGGCTTTTTACTTATTGCAAGAATAGGCGCTCCAATCAACCCATTCGCTCTTTGATTCCTACCAATAACTTTCTTTTCTCGCCGTGATTGGGGAATGCGATTTTTGTTCCTGAATTATGACCGCAAAATGAGAGTAGCGAAAACTGGAAGCTCAACTGTGTAAGCTGAAAGTCTACGTCGTAAACGTAATCTCGCGCTAAGTAGAGCACCTTGTGGATTGAATAATTTGAACGGGTGATCTTAATTTTTGGCACATTTGCGTCATGCGTTTATAAAAATCTTGAGCTTGTTATTTCAAATACCGCAGCGTACCCGGTTCAGGACAGAAGTGGTTATTTATAAACAACACATTATTGTCCCGCGTATACAAAGAAAAATCACGAAAGGACGTCTTTTTAGAAAGAAAAAGAGAGCATCGAAATGATAGCAAAAATTTGCAAGTACTTTCGATTTTCTTAATTGTACAAACTAGGATCAAATATTCATATTCAGCTATAAAAACGAGGTAACCCAAATGCATTCGCGCGCAAAAAAACTAGGGCTTGCTTTGAAATTTTACCGAGAGTGCCTTGTTTTCGTCTGATTGCATGTTGTCGCACATTTCTGCTTCGCTCGTTAAGGAGAGTATCTGCAAGATCTCATGGGACGAAAAGCACTGAGAAGAATGAGTTAAAAGCTCTGAAGAATAATGGATGTGTGGATAAAGAAAAAACAGCCTATGGTCCATATCTTTATAAAGCAGCATTACTAACATACAGAGTAACCATTTCTTTCTTTTCTCTTTTCAGGTTGTCACGCTTCAAGAGTCCAATAGAATGGAATACGATATTAATCATTCGTGCCTTTTAGGCTCATGCTCCGAAGGAATTTGCAAACCGGGTCATCTTCGCATTAATTGTTCCAGAAAACGTAATGAACAATAAATCCTCCCTTCACATCCGTTGTTTAATTTACGGAGGCCCAAAAGCAGGAGTTTCCGCGCTGGACTTGGATCATGCCATTTCTTCCCCAATAGGCTAATCAATCAATAAATCAATAAATAAATCAGTCAATCAGGTTTATTGTGCCCACTTAATCACGTTACACACATGAAAAATAAACACCAAAGGAGGTCCCATAGTGAAAATAATTCACTGGGACCTTCGCAACAATTTAGAACAAGTTGTGAAAGGGAGCAGAGGTAGCAGCAATAATATGAAGTAAAAATGTAGTATGCTATAAAAAAATAGAACGCGAGGCAAGGAAGAAACAAGTCTGAGCTGAAATTATAAAATAAGCCACACAGATGTAACCTTACAGAGAACAACTATTATCCTAGCGGGAAAAAAATAAAAGCAAGAGCAACAGCAATGTTCAAAGTAATACAAGAATAGAACACAAGTATGAATTACACATATAATATTGCAAACAAGTGAACATGTGCCCAAAGCCAAATTTCGAAAGTAAGTTTTTACAAAGTGCGTATCAAGTATTTCATTAGTTAGTGCACTGAATGACTGAAGAATAAAACAAAAACTACATGAGTCCTTAAACAAACGTAGAGAAGGACTTTAATTGATGTCCAGAGGTAGGTTATTTTATGTTTTGATCGATTCGAATCCAATTGTGAAGCTACTACAATTAATGCACACTCTTGGCAGAAGGAAGTGAATTCTTGATGAAAATCTAGTGATATATGGATTAGTAAAGTGTTAACAATATAGAAATTGGAGAAGATTGTGGTCATTAACGAATCGGTACGCGAAAATGCCTATATCATACATTCGCAAGTCGGGGTGGGAAGACTGTTAAGTTGCTGAAAAAATGCAGTAATATATGGTGTTAGCTGTATGTAATTATACGTAAAACTTGCTTTCGTGCCTGCTGTGGCCGTGCGATGTGTGCAGGATATCATCACCATCATCTTCAGCCTGACTATACCCACTGCAGGGCGAAGGCCTCTCCCATATTTCTCCACTTAACCCGGTTCTGTGCTAGCTGCATCCACTTGACCCCTGCGAACTTCTTAACCTCATCCGCCCACCTAACTTTCTGCCGCCCCCTGCTACGCTTTCCTTCCCTTGGAATCCAGATTGTTATCCTAAGCGACAATCGGTTATCCTCTCTTCGCCCTACACGTCCTGCCCATGCCCATTTCTTCTTCTTAATTTCCACTAGAATGTCGGTAACTTGAGTTATTTCTCTGACCCGCTCTGCACGCTTCCTATCTCTTAATGTTACCCCTACCATTTTTCGTTCCATAGCGCTCTGGGTTGTCCTCAACTTAAGTAGAACTCTCTTGGTTAGCCTCCACGTTTAGGATATGAACGTGAAGGATATGTGAGACCCTAAATCGTTAGGCAGTACCTGTGTAGAGTGATGATCGCATAGTAGAGAGATGGAAGTACTGTACAGTCTTTAAAAACTCTCTGATGCCATAGGCAGGTTTTTCCCGAAGAAGAGCCACGTGAAGGGGAAATATTAGTAATGTATTCCTAAAAACGAATTCCGGTTGACGAGAAGAATAGGATGAGAAACAATGAAGATGATGATAGGAGTATTACAGGTATAAGCAGAGGGAACCGAGCAAAAACCATGAATGTCGTCTTCATAGGATTGATTAGTGAACCGTTTTTCTGACAACATAAACATAGGTTACTAAGATCGTCATTGATATTAGATGTAACAGTATCAAGGCAGGAATTACTACTTAGCATAGTTATATCGTCAGCATATTTGTGCTGCTGTAAAGTATATCTCTGAACAAACTCCTCAAAAATGGGCTGTGTTCTGTGATTCGAAGCCTAGGTGCCCTAAAATGTCTTCAATCGGTCTTGAGCCATGACGACCATGAGCAACTATTGTAGCGTATAGGTTAGACATCTACGCCACCAGGCATTGCAAGAAAGTCACGAAATACTCTAACAGTGAATACCAGGCTATAGTGGAATTGTTGACAACAACTGCTCGATTGGCTCACGATACAACCAACATTGTTGAGACACCATTGACAAGAGCCGGCGCAACAAATCACATTCGACTGATCGGCCGAAACATGACTAAACAATCATTGCCTACGCTTGGAGTCTGTATGATAGTAACCGAGCGAATAACAGTGCGTGCGGGCTGATCAGTTAATTCAAAGCTGTAGCCACAAAAGCAGCTAATGTAGTAGTGACTGATAAAGATTTGGTGTCTAGAAGATTTTTATTGATTCCACCCAGTATGATTGTTTTTGTTTTCTTTAATACTAATGCTAAGTATGTTATCAAGTGCATCGCAAAAGTTAGCAATGGATGAACTAGGAGACCAATATACACGACCAAAGGTTAAGCTTTTATTATCGATGTTAAATTCTAATTAATTGACATCAGTCCAAACGGATTCGCAGTCAGGCACAAACACATTAGCGTCCCTTTTGAGCTTATACGGGCACCCTGTCAGAACAAAATGGCCGAGCCATCATCTCTAATGAAGTGCGGTGTGAATACTCAGCGGAATATGGCGAAAAATCGTAAAAAGTTCTGTCACAGTCACTGAGCCAGTCTCAGACACACAAACGATAAAAAAAGGCTGACGCACTGACAGTAAAAGAGCTTTTGAAATTCAGCGTGATGTTCTCGGAGGGTGCGAGAGTTTAAATGAATAGGGGAATGGCGTAATTGTGAAAAAATGTAAGTCACTGTTGGAAATGTAGGAAGCCATGATGAGTGAAAAAGCAATAGCTTATTTAAATATTTCTAGGTCAGATTCTTTACCTATTCGAAAGACATGGCTGTCAGTGTATCTCCTGGCTTTGATCATGTAGTCGATTGTCAGTCCAGAGAAACTGGCATTGCTTGCTTTTTGTTTTCAGTTCCAGCGTCTTCGCAAATAGGCGTTTATTTTCTTGCGTTAGATGGTCTTTGACGAAGACTGAAATTGCCTGATTAGAATGGAAACCGATATCAGCCGTTGTAGCCGCGTCTTTCAAGCTGTCTTAATGAATTCAGCCTTTTTTCTGCGTGAGTGGAAACGAGCCATAAGGTTTCTAGAGTCGTTTCTGCGGGTACACGGTGAATCACGCCAATGTCTTCGGCGTTAACAATGCATCCAATCTTTGTGCTAGCTGTTTTTAGGATGATAATGCAATCTTCACCCTTGGTGCTGTTGTGCCGTATGAGTATGGCCAGTAGCTCACGTCACCCGTTTCGTGACCCAGAGCTACCTGCTCCCTTGGCGGTAGCGACGGAACTGAGTCAGAGTCGATGAGGTGAACAAAGGCGTCTTTATACATTATATATACAGGGCATATGTACAGTCGTGAGCAAAAGTGAAGAGACCATGCGCTTTGAGAAAATTACCCGCCAGCTTTTTCTGACAGTGAAGCAGTTATTCCTGAGAAGTGTATTAGGTACCATGCATAACATAATTGCCTCCTTGCCCAAGCAATTTTCTCTGGCACATCTTTTTATACATCAAAAAAGCAATCGTAACAGTTAGCGTGGTCTCTCCACTTTTGCTCACGACTGTACAACAAATCGTCAAGGAGAACTAGGACTACAAGCTAGACACAACTGCAGTCGCACAGTGACGGTCGGGGATACCACGACGCGTCCCCTCCTTGCAAGCGGCAGGGCACACGACGGCACTCGCTTATATAGCCAGGAAAAGACGTTGGCACTCAAATTATCCAACCTAGAGGCAGCACGTGACGGCGGTCCGAGAGGTACAATCAGCGAGGGCGCTGATTGCTCGCTTTAAATCTGTCGCGATGCGAAGGCGACTCGCCGCTCGGGGACAGGCGCCAGGCTCACTCGGATCTGGCGGGCGTGTTTCAATTTGAATCCCGCCGATGCTTCCTGGCATTGTGCCGCTGTCTTGCAGAGCAGCACCAGGGCTTGCGAAGGAGTATTCGCAGGAGAAGCTTGACTCTCGTTTGAGCAAAACCAGGCTTATAGAGATAAATTTTTAGCTGAGGGACACGACAAACGAATTCGGACGAAGAAAAATTCAAGTTTGCGAAATTAGAGGGATTTGCGCCTTCAAGGGAATAAAAGATGATGAAAATCATTCAGGAAAGTAAGCGCTGAGGTGCCAAATCCACACTTTAAAATATACGTAAGAAAACGGCTGCCTTGACGGACGCACAGGCTGGTAGGATTCAAAATATCGAGCCACTCAGGGCTGCTTTAGCTAAAGCATCAGCGCATTTGTTGAATCGAAGGCCCCTGTATCCAAGAGCTTAAACCATCCTAATCGATTGGACATGAAGAGGGAGGACGAGCTTAAATTAGCGAACTAAGTACGAATTATTAGACGCAGATAGGAAAGTGCCAAAAGATAATGAGTATTTAAATAATAAATTGAGGAACTTGCACAGGGCAAGAACCATCGCTAGGAACTCAGCCAAATAAACAGATGTGAAATCTGTAAGACGGAGAGAAAAGCACCAGTCAAGGGACTGAGTGAAAATGCTCACACCCTTTCCTTAACACACCGAGACATCAGTCGCAATTGTAACATGTAACAGAACCAGTAGAAGAACAGTTTGGGTGAGTTCGTTATGGATTTTCTTATAAAACAGCGCGAAGACACGGGACGAAGAAGAAGGAAAAGACACATACCGCGCTGAACTTGCAACTGCGTTTATTGGGAAAAAACACTGCCTTATAAAGGCAAACATCAAGCATGCGCGCATGCGCCGTGTCAGACGTGCTCTTTTCACATAACTAAAACGAGTCATATCCGCACGTGCGATCATCCTCGTTCCCCCTCTTTAACATGTCCATTTCTTTGTGACAGGGCACACATGTCCATTTCTTGTGACTACAAAGTCCCTTCAGCCAGAAATTGTGACCTATGTTTCAGATTATTTTGTAATAAACGGGTCCGGGATTACTTTACGTATGAAATTTCTCAGAATAACACACTGCAGTATTTGGACCGACGGCTGGCCTTTGAAACATCCCATGTGGTCTGGCAATATTCTCCTCGGAGCGAGAAGCCCCTGTTGAACTACAAATCTTGTCAATCGAAATTAGTTAAAAACGGGATAGTAACCGGATGCATGAATATGGCGTTAAAAAAGTATTGCTTTCACACAATGGGCGCTGGCCTCACAGCCTAGGTACACCGCTGTAAGCAGGCTGGTTTCTCCAACTCTGTTCTTGTTTCTTGTGCAGGAAATATCTTTAAAAAAAAATGAAGCCATCTGAAAGTGACTCGCAGCAGCTCGTCAGTCTTGATGATAGAATGAAAAATATAGTTGTGATGCCACACATTCATAATATTTCACACAGAGTTAAGGACGTGGGGGCCAAAGATGGTGTTAAAATTGTGTTCTCGGCTCCTAATAAGGTCGGCAAGGTTGGAGCAGCGATAGAAAGGAAGAAACATGGAATTGGCAAGAGAAGCGGTTGTAAAATTAATCATAAAAACAAGTTCGGCCTGTGTAAGGTTGCTGTGGTATAGCAGATTGCTATGTCCTGTGGCCGCACATGCATTGGCCAAACCGGCCGGTGCCTCAATGTACGGCTGTCGGAGCACCAAAGTTGTTGAGGTAAATGGTCAACAAATTTAGCTGAGCATTGTCTAGAGTGTCAGTGCACTCCATTCCTCGTCGACACCGAGGTCCTGTTTGTCCATAATGATCGTGTCAAAAGGGAAGTAGCCTAAGCATACCATATCGTGAGGAAGGGAAATTGTTGTGCCAGCCTGGAATCAGTAGCCTTATCTCATAAGGAAATGGACAGGAAGGAAATGGAACAGGGGGAACGACGATCATCGCACGTGCGGATATGACTCGTTTTAATAACGTGACATGAGCATGTCTGACAAGTCACATTCGCGTATGCTTGATATGGGCCTTTTTAAGGCAGTTTTTTTTTTCTAATAAACTCAGTTGAAAGTTCAACGCCGTGTATGTCTTTTCCTTCTTTTTCGTCCCGCTTCTTCGCGCTGTTTTATAAGAACCAAGTAGTTTTGTATGCCGTTTATCAAAGGGAATGTAGTAATTTGGCACTACATGGATAAATATCATCGACGATTAGATTCACAAATGATGTGGTTGATCGCACCGTAACAATTCAGGCATTCGCACATTTATTGGCCCCAGCGAGAATTTAACCAAACAAATTTGAGGAGACTGAAAGTGAGACCCCTTCAAATTAAAGAATACCTCGATGAGTAAGTAAAATCAGTTGGGTGACATGCCGATCCGAATCGTATAACATTAAACATATTTGGACTGTCAGAAGGTGAAACTTCGAGGTAAGAGATGACAACCGTGCTTCAAGATATAAAACATTGTTAGACACAAACTTAGAGAGTCCCAAACAGAGACGAAAAGCTTCTCTCAAAGTAGATGACGCAGTTTATATGCAGCAGTTCAAGAAAACAGGGCAGGCCAAATTCTATAATTGGGCGAATATGCATTTTATAAATAGTCAAAAGAGCATGCTTGCGTATACCACAGCGGAGCATGAGCAGCCTACGCAGTATTCCAACCAACATGATACCTTTCGAAGCAACTTGCTATATGAATCTGTCAAGTAAGAGAGGCGTCTTATGTACTGTCACGTTTTGCCAGTAAGTGAGATGCTAACTTGCTGAGCCTGGTTATAAATTGCGAAAACTAACACTGCACACTTATGTACATTAAGGCATAAGTGGATATCTGTTAACCACCTGTGAAGGACATCTAAGTATGACTGCAACATTCTGTAAAGGGATCATAAATCACCCGCTGCTGCGAAGAAAGCTATGTCATCAGGATACACATATGTAGACACATCAGGAGAGGTCAGAATAGAAACTCCCCTGATGGGGCTGGGGCAGGTAGGTCACTGCCGATTGCGGCGGGGGCCAGCCTGTTCGAGGTTTTACCTGTTGTAGGCCGTCATTGCACCCGCCACATCTTCGGTGGTGGACGACGGCTGTTGTTGCGGTGCGCGTCTTTCTCTCCCTCTTCCTTTTCTTTCTTCTCTATTTATTTTCTCTTCTGTCGGCACGAGGCAGCGGAGGTGGCTCAGCGACAGAGCCAGTAGCAGGCCCGTGCATTTTCTTTTCCTTCTTCCTGTACAGCCACAACAACAACAACAATAGAACTGAATAAACGATTGAAAAGCATGCGAGAGAGAACCGCAGTCGCTCTCTGATGTTTTTAAGGACTGTGGTACTGGGCATTGCTTGCCCGTCTCAGACCAGTGAGAATGGTAGTGTTTTGTATTTCTGAAATTTTTGTACCAATTAAATAAACTTCTCTTTACCACCTTTTGGCAGCCCTCGGGCTTGTGGGAATTTGGGTGAAGATATCCCACGTTGACAGCAATAAAATTTGCTCCCGGGCAGTAATGCTGACACCCATGTAACAAAGTAACCTGATTAGCCTAGAACTTGCAGTCTGCGCAGCAGGGGCCTATGCTCTAAACGTTCATACACTTTATTGACGTCAAGAGTAACAAGTGCAGCATAGTGATGACGTCGGGCTAATTGGACACGACGTTCTCTAGATCAGTATGTGCCCACCATATTGAGCACACCGGCCTAAAACCAACTTGATAGGAACTCTTTTCGTTAAAGAGGGGCATGAGCGGCCATACATCTTACGTTCTGCGGATTTCAACAGATTCGAAGCTAAAGAAATTGGTCCAATATTATCTAAAACTAACCGTTCACTTTGCTCGTTAAGAACAGGGACAATGTTTGAAACGCGCCATACCTCATGAATCAGTTGGGTCCTAACAGAGAGTAATTTTCAAGCTCCTGTAAATAACTGCATCATTCGTCGAAAATTAATTTTATCATCCCAGAGCTGATCCAGTTAGGGCCAGGAGCTGCAGCAGGTAACAGCTGATCAAAGAGAAATCTAGAAGTCGTCGTTTGCGCCCCGCCGGGGTGGTGCAGTGGTAAGACGCCCGACTACTGTGCCGAAGTTCCCGGGATCGAATCCCGACCACGGCGGCTGCGTTTCGATGGAGGCGAAACGAATTGGCGTCCGTGTGCTGTGCGATGTCAGCGCACGTTAAAGAACCCCAGGTGGTCGAAATTTCCGGAGTCCTCCACTACGGCGTCTCTCATAGCCTGAGTTACTTTGGGACGTTAAACCCCACAAACCAACCAACCAACCAGAAGTCGTCGTTTGTGTAAAAGCAGTGTCATTTTCTTTACACTTTCCTTGTCCCGATCACCGGCGGCTGCGTTTCGGTGGAGACGAAATGAATAGGCATCCGTGTGCTGTGCGATGTCAGGGCACGTTAAAGATCCCCACATGGTCAAAATTACTTCGCAACCCTCCACTACGATACCTCTTTTTCCGCTTTAAATCGCGCCTTCCTCCCTACCATGGTGTAAGAATGCTCCCTACCCTTACGGCACATTTAGGTGATTACAGAAAGCGTGAGCCCCGCCGGGGTGGTGCAGTGGTAAGACGCCCGACTACTGTGCCGGAGTTCCCGGGTTCGAACCCGACCGCGGCGGCTGCGTTTCGATGGAGGCGAAACGAAGAGGCGTCGTGTGCTGTGCGATGTCAGCGCACGTTAAAGATCCCCAGGTGGTCGAAATTACTCCGTAGCCCTCCACTACGGCTCCTCTTTCTCTCTGTCCACTTTCATTCCCACCTCCCTCCCTTCCCTTACGGCGCGGTTCGGGTGTCCACAGAGCAAGTGTGACAGTTACTGCGCCTTTCCCTTCCTGTGAACCAATTTAATTATATAAGCGTGACAGGTACTACGCCTTTCATTTCTTGACAACCAATTATTAAGTCAGAAACACATTTACTTCCGGTTGACGTGTTTTCACATCCATTAGACGTCGACATTAGTCGCATGGTATAATGCGATGTTTGCTTAATTTTACGTTAACATTTCTGGCTCTAATTAATTACCTAGTCATCTTATCAACATAATTTTTTTCTGCAGCATCTTCATATCATCCTCTATTGATGACAACCACTCGTTTCATCCTAACTCTTCGGAGAAGACTACAAGGGCTGCGGACTCGTTTTGCGGACACGGCCTTGGCGACATACCCTAGAAAGGCTTTCGCCTAAATAACTATGAACCCATCAAGGAATAAGAGGGCGATAAGTCTTCATTGACTACTAGGGATCGTCAACGTGCACTGACATTGCACAGAACACTGGCGCCTTTGCGCTTCACCTCCACTGAAACGCAGCCGCCGGCGGTCAGGATCCAACCCCAGTAGACCGGTTCAGTAGGCGAACGCCTTTACCACTGAGCAAGCGTGGCGGGTATGGCGGGCGAACCAGTAGCAGCAGGAGGACGCGGGTGCTACAAACCGAACCGCCGTTATGTGATCAACATATTTATTCCTGAATTTAGAACCTGGGAGCGAAATTCAAGCGTGCCTATCACTCAGTGGGGAGCCGCTTTAGACAGCTAATGCTCTGCAATCGAATGCCGATCGGTGGTATGCTCAAATTCGTATAGTTATCTAAATATGCCATTACGCTAAATATCTGACCCTATGGATGGTACTAGAGAAACCGGGGTGGTGTCTGACGGTTAATTTCTGCACACGTAAAACTGCCATTCTAAATTTACTCTCATTTTGATGGGGGAGTCGCACAATCAACCTTTATGTGTCCAAAATGTTCAAAATTCGTATTTGCAGTGGGGTGCGTTTCTGGCGAACCAAATTCCGCAGACACATGCGGGTGGTTTCAAACGATTCGGCTCATCGAGGTCTGCGCGATATAAGATTGCGATGGATAACAGCTTACGTGAGAACGGTAGACTCTCCTGACGGGGCTTGTATAGGTTGGTCACCACCGCTTGCGGCGGGGGCTAGCCTGTCACCGAATTTTTATCTGTTGTGGGCCGTCATTGCACCCGCCACCGCTTCGGTGATGGACGACGGCTGTTGTTGCGGCGCATGTCTTTCTTTCCCTCTTCCTTTTCTTTCTTCTCTATTTTCTCTTCTGTCTGCACGAGGCAGCGAAGTGGCTTAGCTACAGAGCCAGAAGCAGGCCCATGCATTTTCTTTTTCTTCTTCTTACAGCCACAACAACAACACCTTACGTTCTCTTATTTCAGCGCCTATCGGTGGGAACTGCATTTTTGTTTCGTGTATTAACTCTGTTGCATCATACACTTGAAGGCGGAACTTGATTGTCCCCCCTTAGTTTTGTCTTTTTGCTTAATTCCAAGACTATAAGCTGTATTCTGTTTGGAATAAATTAAGAATTTGACAGATTGTGTCCTGCCCTGCTCTGCTCTACAATTTGCTATATTCACGCACCAACAAGCCCAAAAAGAGAGGCTTTTAATAACTACTTGCTCATGGACTAGATAAGTGTGCCAGAGGACGAAGAAGGCTCAAGCTTGCCTTTGCGCGTGACTTGGTGAAAGACGAAGAGAAGAAAGGCCCCTCCCGTTTGACCGGTTGGATATTTTGCGACACCCGTCTATCTACAAGCGTTCCGCACCTTAGCACTTCACTTCGAAGACGGTAGTCACCGCTGTGTCTGCACCTGCCACTCCGTAAGCTCGATTTCTTCTGTTGTTCGTTTTTTTCACCCACTTTATTGCCGCTACTATAGTATCACGTAACGCATATAGGACGGTTAAACGTGTTCAATACGAATATTGGAGCAATAATGGTTTGTGATAAGATTATGGCTGTAAGTGTTAGGCTGGTTTCCACTGCTCGAGTGTATTTTCGCCAATACGGCGCATTTTGTAAGTCGTGCCCCTTCTACACCACCTAAACCTTTTTCTAAGTGTTTATGCAGCAGCGCAGCTCAGCGTTGCGGGATCTTGGTACGTTACCAAGTTCGCCGAGGGATCAATCTCTGCCGGCGCTCTCGTCGAAACATAGACAAGAATTCATAAGTTTTAACGCTGTGAATCTTTACCTTTCGGCGTATGTGATGAAACGTAGCTGGGATGACATTCTGTTCTACAGACGTGATGGCTGCCATACTGATTTGTAACTAGGGGTCGGACTACAGAAATATAATAATGGCTGATTCACATGATTGATCACCGGCTCGTTGTTAGTTGCGGACCAGGCTTCACATGACATCCCACTCTCACTCCATGTGGTTCAGACCTAGCCTACAATTATTGAAGTAGCACGATGAAAGACACACCGCGCCCATGACTAATCCAACTGTCGTGCCCTGCAAAGCCGAATGTCGAATTAGGGGCGACATTCGTACAACAATCGTATTATATTTGATCTCGGCTTTTCCCCCTACGCATGTCAACAGTTGCCACTGGATCTCTAAGAGCGGAAAAAGGACGTCGTGTGACGTTTGGCCCAAGGAGCAATAGTCCGTGAAGTGAATAGGCCTTAATTAGGTCTAGTTAAGTGTCCTGCTTAGCAAAACCCAGCATCAGTGTTTTCGGCTTTGGCACGATCTAAACGAAAATCACAAGCACGTCGCTTGTAGGTGGGATAGTTGACAGATGACATGACCTGACATTGATTGATTGGCAGGTTAGTGGACGTCACTAGACCACATGACATGGTCGAGATGACGGGAGCTGACAACTTGGGTAGTTCTTTCTGGGTGGAAGATATAACCATCCTGGAACCTTCGGTTCTGAGTCAGGCATGCTTCCTGAAAGCTTCGCTGGCACCTTAAGCCTGGTTCACATGCAACCGAAAACGCTATCGATTTCTGCCGCGGCGACGCAAAAACCTGTTCTGAGCTGACGCGGCGGCTCGAGCGGCGAGAGCGACGTAGTTCCAACTCGTTGGGAAGTTTTCGTTAATGTCGCTGCCGCTCGCCGCTCAGTTCGCTCAATCGCTTGCATGTGAACCAGCCTTTAGTACGGCTTGTTTAAGGAGGAGCGCTATATCCATGACAAATGGCCTGTCACGTAAAAGATGTACCTTACGACTGTATGCTAAGCAGTATATGTGACATAATAGATGCGCAATATTGATTAAGTGAGAAGCATACGGCATATACGCGAAAACGAATTCTCAAGCGGAGCTGCAAATGGCAGCCATTACCGCTATCGCATCATACCCTTCGAGGCGGAGTTGTGTCCCCTAGGGTTCTGTTGTCCGCAGCGATGGGTTTATGAATGATATTTGTTAAGTGCGGAAGCACCGATACGATAATCAGAGATGAGCAGTAATCGTGCTTGTGCCTGCTCCTGATTGGCCCCGCCAGTTCGTGAAGACAGTACATGTGTCCTTGCGCGGGCAATTCAAACAGTGCTTTCACGTGGTATCATCTGTTTAACCAGGTTAAGCCATGGATAGTGAGTAAGTGGCGCCTTTATCTGAAAATGGAAAAGGGCAGTGGGAAGAGAGATCCTATGCTTTTTGTGACTCCGCAACCTTTTTGCCCAATCCAGGATATTATGTCCCGAAGAACAGGCACTCGGGTGTGAGGCCAGCCTCCACTACTCCTTTGAATGAATTCTTTGAGTGAAGCCCCACATGAAGTGGTAGAGTTTGGCTCTGACAGGGCAGAATTAAAAGCTCTCAAAGCCTAAAAAACCATCTAACGCTTGTATGTTCGCTTGTAGCGCTCTCACAGTGCAATAAGAAAGCAGCTTTTTGGAGGGGAATGCATTCGAAACCAGGAATTTCTCGTAGAAAGGAAATACGAAACGTCGCAGCTATCATAGCTTTTTCTTTATTGCCTGGCGTTGACACACTGCATTCCACGAAAACAAAATCAACAAAAATCATTCAAAACGCTATTTACGTACGCTGCTTACAATGACACACTAAAATTCACGAATACGCAACAAGGGCTCTAGTCTTGAGAGCCACTAGGGGGGTTTTACGGTAGCTTTATGAATTGCCGAAAACCGGTCATCGCAATCCTAGAAATAAATTTGGGCAGGCTGTGCGTCTTTTTCACAATGGTACCCAGTCATTCTTGAAAGACATAGAGTCCAGACCCATCAGCATAAATAAATCAAATGGTACCCCATTCTCACTTTCTACGCATAAGAGCCGGATACCATACGGCTCCAGCGGAAAATCTTTTTTTGCAATACATCCCAAAACTAAACCCCTTCCCAACAATATATAGCATGGTCTATTTTTTTTTGGCTTCCTGCATATTAAACTGTGCGATACCCAGGGTGTAAATAATATCTCTTTTCCTTCAGAAATATTTTTACCTGGAAGGTTTCGGTAGGGAATTTAAAAAGGGAGGTTTTTGCTCCTGGCAACACGTGCATTCTTTTTAGCCTTCTTAATATATCTGCGCCTGGGCCTCCACTGTACAAGGTCCTGTACAAAGGCGTTGGAAACACAATTTCGCACAATGCAGAGTACAATTCATTTCGTTTTACTGTTGACAAATAATCGCTTGAGAACCCCACCGAATAAAATCGCACACTTGCTACGACTTATCTGTTAAAGCCCTTAATCCACGCGGAACAATCTTCGACTGAAACAACGTACTCCGGCAGCAGCAGCCTCAGTCTGACGTGGCATACGGTGCGCAAGAAAGGGTCAGTCGGGTCTCTAAAAAATGAAAAAAAAAAAAACGACTGACCAGCTGTCGCAAAAACAGGTGGCTCAATCCTAGCCCACGGTTTTTTACTCGTCGGAACAAGCTGGTCCGGCTGCAGCGCCCGCATTCAAAAGTCCAGGCAAATACGGCAAAAGTCCTGTGCAGCTTCTGAATATATAACCGTCAACAGTGCAACACCTGCATAACGTACCATAGCTTGCTGATAAACAAGTTGCAAACGATGGCTCTGGCAAAAATAGATAGGTTGGTCCCTTTCTATGTTCCAGCTTTGTCCTTTATTTCTTTATCCTGTCCTCTCCAATACTGTTTACTCTCACGGTAAGACATAAGCGGAACTCCCAAGTACCTATCGGGTGTCGTTGTCCAGGGCACACTGGCAAACCGTTCAGTCGTAGATGATCACCTCTCATGCCAAGGCCCGAGCTCGGCATTTCGACCAGTTAACTCCACTACAGATGACGTGACTGAATTCGCGCACGCACTTCACAGCTTGGCATATGCCCCCTCATCATCAATAAAAACAGCGATATCATCTGCATACGCTAACAGCTTTAATTCGGCTACTTTTACCTTGAATGCCCGAATGCTGTTATTTTTCAGTATTTCAAACAACGGGTTTCTATATATAGATGCAAAATAAACAAGGGCTTAAGGGGCAGTGCTGATGTATGGAACGCTGTACTCTTATGGGGGCTCCGAAACATTTGTTAACCATAAAGCTCGCCGTTTAGCTACGTCAAGGCCACGCCCTCACGAATAACAGAACCAACGTTCACGTGAACTAAATTGGCAAACAATAATTCATAACTCAAGAGGCAGTGCCCTACTTTTTGAAGCTAGATCAGGGTGCCTTAGAACACGCAGCTACAAAAAGAAATTTAACAGTGGAGATGACGTATGTGCTGTATGTGGAAACTCCAGTGAAACAATTCACCATATTATACTCGAATGTAATGGTATCCATCCGGAAGTTGGTGCAGGCGCAATCACTCTTCCTGAAGCTCTGGGGTTTAGAGATAACAGTGGCCGGGTGAATAAACCGGCGGTAGAAACTAGCAAAAAACGACTGGAAGATTGGTGGCTTAAAAGCAGAGAAGTGACATAATGTTAGTAATGTAGGAACAAAATTTAATAAATAGAATGATGGTTTAGTTAACCATTCTAAATCAATAATTAAGATATAGGGAGAAAAATGAGCATGATAGCTACTGCTGCCATCCCGTTTCAAAGGGGACGCTCCTATATTCCATCCATCCATCCACCAGCGACTCAGTCAAGTTCCTTTGCTAAGTCAATCTGGAGAAAGGCCACCCAACAATTGCTGTCATCATAGTATTCCGATACAATGCGAGCTTTATGAGGCCCAACTGTGCCATTAATCACGGTGTGCAACCTTCGCCCCAGAACCTTCATAAAAATTTCGCACTCCCCGCTTGTGAGTGCTATGGGCCGGTATGCAGTAAATAGTCTTAACTTACTTATTTCATTTGTTTTTGGAATAAGCACAGTGTGGGATGACCCATATGACGGAGGAACAGCATTTTCCTTAAAGGCTTCGTTAAAGATCACATTCAAGACGGGCTATTTCGTGCTTAAGTTCTTTATAAAAAGCCGCACAGAATCCGTTTACTTCAGGGGATTTACCGCGGTTTAATTTATCAATTGCGTGCTCCAACTCCAATTCAGTTATGCCCAGTTCTAATCTGTCTTTTCTTTCATCCTCGAGATCCGGTAGCTCAGCCAGAAACTCATCCTTAAATGTGATAACATCTGCCGGGTGCGATGCGAAGAGCGCCTGGTAATGCTCGAAAAAGGCTATTTTGACATGGTCGGTGCCTGTTGATAATTCCCCTCCCCATTCTATTTCTTTAATATGATTCCTTTCGGCACGTGTTTTTTTTTTTTTAAACTGAGCCCCTCGTTTCGTTGGCGCTTTCCCTGGAGCTGCGCCTTCATCCCTTGCCCTCATCAGCGCTCCCCAGTAACGTTGCTCCTCGATTAGTTATAGCTTACAGTCTGGTCTTCCACGTGTCTTCTATTCATTCACCAGGTACTCGGCATTCCTGTTTTAGCATTTTATGAAGCAGTGTCCTTAACCGCGCTTCATTATTTCTTTTCATGAGTTATAATAGCAGCTCTTTCAATTGCTTTAAATTTTAAGGCTTCTTTGCAGAGCTCCCACCGCAACCACACCTGCAAGTTTTTACTTGGGTCTATTTTTGCTATTTCTTCTTCTCTTACTGCTCGAATGTACAATTCGCCAGAGCTACTTCAGCTGCCGACCCTCATGCGTCTTAGACTGTAACACGCTCTCGCGCGGTGCATTGCAAGTCGTCAACTTTGCATCCTCAAAAGCTTTCGCACGTAATACCCGGGTTAGCTACGCTAAAGCCCTACAATGCTTTTTTCTCTTAGTGTTGGCAGTGGTGCTGCCGGAGGGGGGGGGGAGGGGGGACTTATCATTTTGCTTCTTTAGAACTTTATTAACACGATAACGTTAATGACCGTACTTTCTAGAAAATTTGACACTATCGAAGTTACCGGTGTTTTGAAAGCAGAATCGTCACGAGCACGCATCTGGCAAATGGTATTCGGCAGGTGTCATGGCCGGGCGCTTATTAGTGGTCACTTTGAGTGACGTCAATTCCATATTCTTGATGGTAGAAGTTATTAACTCTCACATCTCCTTTGAGAGGGGAAGTGTAAGAACCTACCGGGACCTTTATATCCCGTGTCAGACGCACTCCTCCTTGTCCACGCAGGCACGTTCACAGGGATTTCTTAAAACAGGAATTTATGCCTATGTCTGGCGGTCTTTCACATAGTATGGTAGCCTTCAGCTGTGTGCTAAGAAGGTTCTATATAACAGAGGCACAAATTAAGGAATTCGTGGTTAAGCAAGAAGCAAAGTGCGTACGTACACGCACGAGGGCTCACAAGGGGATCTGCACACGGGAGCCATTCGTGCTGTCCCGTCACACCCGTAATGGTGGACCAAACGTTTGGTATATACTGTAAAAATTCTTTCGTTTAATGTCTCAGGTTGCACATGGACTACGCGACACTTAAGGCCCGGCAAAACGTTGAAATTGGGCGAGTTGGTAGATATTGATAATGTAACCAGCGCTAACTACAAGGCACAAGAAAAGAAGAAGGGACACAGGACAAGTGCTGTGCTCTTCCTGTGTCCCTCATTCTCTTCTTATCTCTTGTAGTTTGCGCTGTTTACATTATGAACTTCACGACCAGATTGAGTTCGGTTACCTAGACTTCCAAGGTTCCTGTATTTTCGAAGCACCCGGGCGTTCGAATTTGTCACCTCCATCGAAATCCGGTCGCCGTAGCCCATGTTTCGTCCCTCAGCGTTAGGCACGCCAGCCAGACACACTGACCACAGAACCACCGATTGATAGAGGGATAATTAGTCTGCAGATCATCAATTGATTTTTCGCAAACCGTATTTGTGCTCAAGTCTCAGGTTGCCGTCATTCAGAGTTCAACAAGGGAGCTCTCCCACTGCACCCTGGCATATTCGAGACGGTCCGCCCGGTCTTTGTCAAAAATTGTGGGACGCATATTGCATCTACAGCATTTCTGTAAATTCTGTTCATCATCTCGAAAGATATTGACTAACAGGCCTTTGACAAAGAATGTGCCATACCATACCATACCATACCATACCATACCATACCATACCATACC
>JAJIZL010015828.1:86653-116010 GCA_023969395.1 Amblyomma maculatum | reverse complement strand
CGCGATAGCACTGTACATGCCCGCCCATCAGTACAGTACATGCTTCATTTGGCCTCCTCACCTCACTAAGCCCTATGATATTCCAATGCATACCCTCTGGTTCCTCTAAAAGCACTGCATACTAGCCTCACTAAGTAGGGTTCTAGCATTAAACTTTGGCAGGGTCGGTTTCCCAATGGCGACCTGTCCTCGGAGCCAGAAATTCATAGCAACCCTCGCTGCGTCACAGGTCTGACCGCCGCCGTGGTCAGTTGCTCCGCAGCCGCTGGTGACTGGGGGACGTGGTTTCGTAAAACTAATCATCAGAGGTTGTGGTCAATTACTGCAGCTGGGTAGCCGACTCCTGTTTAGGTGAGGGAGTGCGTTGCCGGAGGTGTTCACAGGCATCAGATCGCACCCAAAACCTGTTTTTTATGCAATTCCATCGACACGCGGTATATTCTTTTTTAAATGTGGTGGAGAATTGCGCGGCACCGGGATTCGAGCCACGGTCCTCTTGCATGCAAGGCGGATGCTCTGCCTTTACGCCACTGCCGCACCCCTCTTACAAATACAATCAATAAACCTTTATGCCTGCATCTAAAACTGCGTTCTACCAAGTTGATGCTGCCGTTTTGTCGTCGTTCTCTGCATTAATATTTTGTTCTTTTAATGCTACTCGCTCATCACTTGCTTGAATTCTGTTGCGTTTGAATTTTGATGTATCTTTTCGATGACTGCTAATAATAAGATTTACATGTGCTGTTATAGCAAGGATGATCTAATCCACCGGAAACGAATAACTAACAAAACGCTTGCTTGGCCTGATTCGCACATTTTCAACGCCACAACGCGGAAATAAAACAGGCAGGGAATTCGAGGCGGAAACTTCACACAGCTTGGACGATAGCTCGAGACATGCAACGGAGACGGCATATTATCTGCCTCAAGCTATCGGCTCATCCCTACGCCGACGTTGCTAAAGAAAGGAACCTTGAACGCTTTCGCGTAAAAGAAATTGGAGCTGTAAATTCTAGGACAATCTTATTTCTGATGCCCAAAGTGGCTCTTGATTTCGGCCGATGATCAGCTTCTTCTATGTCGCCGGTGAAGCACCGTCACTCTTCTGCCTTTGATGTGTACGGGAGGTCAACCATAGCTCAAGTTCCGTGATCAAAATTTGGTTCGCTAACATACACGATTAGTGATCGTGAATGAACGCATCTTTGTCTCCAGACTCAGTTGTGCCATCTAGTTGTGTGCCTCTGCAACTTTAGACCGTGCAACTTTATCATCACCCCCATACATTTATTAGTGGGGTACATGAAAACAACGATATAAAGGGAGCTTGCAGACGACACAATCGTTTTACCCATGAACCATCCCGGTCCAAAGGGTTTTAAGCTGCGCACACATGTACCGGCTTTGCCAAAAGTAACCAGGCTGCATGGTTTGCTTTAAGATTGTATTGCAAAGCCAACATGGATCCCCAGAAGATCAAAAATTGTTAAGAAGTGAGGACGTGAGTACAGCTTCAGAAGTGGTACTACTTCTCCTGCTACCCGACTGAGAAGCGGAACATGCAGCCTGGTTACTTTTACTTAAGACGGTACGTCTGCAAAGCTGCTCAGCATTCTGACAGGGTTCGCATTTAAAGAAAAGTTCGTCCTTGCACGGGGATCGAACCTTAAACCACCGCTTGTCGAAACGAGTTTATTTAACGAATTGTACGAGGTGCTATCAAGCGACTGCCCATTTGAAACATACTACACGTTGGGGTTCTCATTTAAAGCATCGGCCTAAGTGCCACTATGATCATTTGCGCTTAGTCGTTGCTATTGCAAGCATAAGGGCTGTTTTTACTGCCGGCACTTTGCGCAGAATTTCTGGATCTGTTTACTATACAGCGTCCTCCATAAGCGATATGGCTTGGGGGCACAAATCCTGAAATTGCACTAAACTCCGAACACCTGCTACTATCAAAAATTACCGTACCGCCATGCTCATCTCTGCCAAGCGACAGAGTAATCCAATGAGCTTTACTCCAAAACTCAGGTTAAAACACGATATATTTTCCGTGAATATGTTTTGACCACCATTATTATAATGTATCTTAAGTTCCGTTACCGCCATCTTCACGCTGCATCCTCGGGAAGTGAGAGCCATTTCTGGCGATCTGCAACAGCTTTGAATATTTTGGTAAGCGAGTGGTGCTACCGAAATGCTCATGTCGAGAAAAAGATTCAATAACTCTCCTTGGATAGAACAGAAAAAAAATAGAAGGAATTGCCTTTTACAAAAAGCAGCCCGACGTGCAGAGGGGTAAGTGCGTCTCAGTGCAGAGCCAAACATAACGCCAGTCAGCCTTTTCCAGTGGAGGACTATTCTCCTTTGCCGAAATGATTTCCAGAATGCAATGCCACCGCATTTATCTGCTAAGTTTAATCTCCTTGACCTTCATTATGTGGCCGTCTGGTGCACCACCTTCCCGAAACGCTCATATCACTAAGAGAAAGGAGTGTGCAACGATAAAGGAAAGAAGAAAAGTAGAGGATAAACTGGAGGCATGAAATTATATACATGCAGCAGATACTGGAGGACAAACGTTAGTAATTAGTTTAGAGTGTAGTATAGAGTATGGTTAAGAGGAACAATGAGCTTCGTATCACTGAAAACTGAACCGAGACGATAGGTAGACAGTTATGGTTCCGCATCAGTTGTAGCATTAAGTAACGATAACGACATGGTAAGCAGTATAGCCACGAATTGTCGTGGCAAGGGTGGTTATTGATGAGCGTCTGGCGCAGCGTTTGGCCAGTAGTCTAATTATTGCAAAGAGGTTATACTATAGAGCATAGGCCGTGGGTCGTGGTAAGAACGATGGTTAAAAAATAAAGAAACGCATTTCTTCGTGCCCTCTCGTTCTGGTCAGCTTGCTTCTGGTGTACGCGATCATCTGCTTCAACCACGTTCCGGCGATGATCAGCAGTTTCAAGACCCAAGCCAAGTTCCTCCAAGAGCACGCTCCCGGCATCCTGCAGAAACCCTTCGACGTAAGTCCTGTTCGCGACACCTAGATACATCACCTATATGTTCTGCTAATTGCTGGCGGAACATGGCTTTTCATGTTATTTTTCTCGGCGCTTAATGCGCTTTGACATATCAAGCTTGAGCTAACGTATTTCTACATAAGGTAGGAGCTTTGTGTTCTGCACCTTGTCACAACAGCTCGTAGTCCGTAGACTGTGGTGCACCCATTGCGTGAGACGAGAACTGCCTGAAGGTTGAGGACGCCATTGTTATACGGACGGCTTCGACGAAGCGAAGTGCGTGCTATTCAGGATAATATAGATATCTGATTTGCAAAGCGAGACCGGACTGCCGTAAAATGCAAGTCAAGAACAAAAGCAACCTAGAGGGTTTCTAAAGAAAGTAACGAAAACAAAAAAAATCGAACAGTAGTCTTTCCGCCATGTTTGTTTTGTTATACTATTTCTTTTTATAGCGGCAGTACTTCTTGGCCCGCTCAGTATTTCTTCGTTTGGCTTCTGCAGCATATGGTACGGCATATATGTGGTGAAATAAGCCAAACCAAACTAAACCGGACCAAGCTGTCCTAGATGTCCTCATATTATTGCAGACTCTGGGCACACGTTTTTCGCAAGCAACATTGCCCGAACCACATGTTTACTGCTCTTTCTCTGGGGTTACAGCCTCGAACGCTTAGTTAAACTCGTAGGGGCTCGATTAATGGCAGGAATTAGCCGAACAAGCATCCGGCCTTCTTGGGCGGGTCCTAATCTGATTTCTAAATAAATTTGTGAAATAAAGTGCCTCAGAGTGGGCTCTCCAAATAATGGCTCTCCCCTATTGTATGGACGTCACTGTTCACACTTGGACGCAACCACAGATTCACAGCAACTGTCACGGTTCGGCTATGCCTTTGGATTGAGGCCGTTATTTTCTTTTTCTTTTTTTTTATGAAGACGGGGATTTCGCTCCTTCGTTCTTATTGTATGCGACTTCCACCCATGCATCGTGTTGGTGCAGAGGGACATTCGGCATTGCTCAAGGCATATGTGCATAGGTGCATTGGTGGGTATAAGTGGGTAGACCTCAAATGATAAAGGCACAACTCAAGATTACTTGCGGTTGGCGCAACAGACGCTGTTTGCCAGCTTTCAACGTCCAAAAGACTTCCCAGCTTTACTCACTTATATTAAAGCTACATACTTCACTGGAGATAAGAAAGTGATCACTTATTAGCATCCATAAAACGCAGCTATACGGCTCTACAAAGAAAAGCGATACAAATTTCCCAGAAGCTCCGTAGTTGAATAAATGTTCGAACCTTGAACCACCGCCTGTCCGCGGATGTGGCTCTACCAACTGAACTAACTAGGATGTTAAGCATCAGGGGGTGGGACGAAAACGAATTCATCAAAATTCGAACTTGATTTGAGATATGAAAGAACTGTGCGTAAGCCTAAATATTTACGGGCCAGTACGAGTCCTCGTAAAAAAAAAAAATGCGGTGGCCTCTTCCTGGGCCAAGTAGAAAGCCGCGCTTCGATCTAACGAGGCATGTTTTGACAGCATTCCCCAAAACTGAGAAGGCTGCCCAAAATTTCTTGCTAAGCTTGCTCAGCATGAACGATATGGTAGTCGGCGGGCCGGAATACGTGTGCGGGAGTATGCAAAGCTCGAAGGTAGTATAGCATGATCCGAATGTTATAGACATTTAGTTTAGCGTTCGCGCTGCCGTCTACCGCTAGCGCGCACATTCGGCGACGCACGCGCTGATTGGCCTCTGCTTGCTGATTCCACCGGCGTTTAACGGGAACGTAGCGACACCTGTTGCACACAGGATGATCTGCGCATGCGCACTGGCGCTCGCGCGGTAGCGGTAGACTTTAACAGCAAGCGGAAGTGCTAAGCTAAACGTCTTAGTTATCTTTTTCGTCATGACAGAACAAGACTAGTAAACTTCTTTTATTGTGCAGCCATTTGCTCACCGGGGAAAGGGATAGTGTACGATTGGAAAACCGATGCTCTCAGCAGGAGAAAGCATTTTATACAGGCATGTAGGTCTACGTCGGAGAATTTTATTTTATATGGTTAAATCAATAACATTCCAATCGTTTCACAATATGTATGAGAGCAAGCATCTTTGTTGAGTTTCCTTTCGCTGAGTAGAGACCTAGTGGGAAGAGCTACTTAGCGAAAGTATCTTTCGACAGGATGCGGAAGTGCTCGTGTATAACAACTCTCAAGAGTTCGAGGCAGCCATAGGCGGACGTCTTGATGGTAAGTATTTTGCTTGCTTATCGCATACAGCAAACATGCCCACACTAGCCCTCAGAAGAGTCTCAAAGGTAGATTTAAGAACGATCACAGTGTACTGCAGCATAAGGCACTCCAAGGGAAAGATCAGACGTACAAAAGCTCGTATGCGTTCATTGATGAGTGTTACTATTCTGCACTGTATGGCTGCTCCGTGGGTAACAGAAATCAGAGCTAAAAACTTTCAAAGTAAACAAAACAATATGCTGCGCACCACATAGAAGCCTCATCACAAAAGGAGCCACACCTTGCCGACAGATTGACACAGGCACAAGTCCTAATCTCTGTATATATAGATTGTTTTATTTAATAAATATTCTAATACATACTCCTGGTGAAGTAACCGTGCAAAACAGTTCCACACCACGTGGGGCTGTAGTGGTAAGCCACCGCACCTGAATACATCGGACACATTGTTCGAACAGTGGTAAGCAGCCCTCTCCAGAAATTACCCAAAAGATCACTTCAAGCTCATTAACTGCAAGTCAAGGCGGCAGCGGTAGCAACCAGAGTTTTTTGATAAAAATACCGAACACTGACTCAAGTATTTGTTATATATAAATTATGTGGGAAATGTCAGCACCGCCTTGAAAGATATGACGCGATAGCGTAGGCTCCCAGTCTACATGCAAAGCACCGCTTTTACCAAGCCGCTGCATCATGAATGCAGCGGTACTATACGGCTGTTATATGTTATGGCAATCTTCTAAATGAACGCAGCTAGCTTTAGATCTCAAAATAAGGTTAACTTTTAAGTAGTATGATTTCTTTTTGTTGTTTCTTAAGTTAGCTTTTTTGAAATATAAATAATGTAGATTCCCCAAATTTGTGTGAAAATACAAACGTGTTTGTTATACGTACGCGACAAAACTGCCATATTAGTCAATCACAATTAAAGAAGTTAATTTTTATAGTCATAGTCCTGTAAAATACATAAACAATTTTACAGAAAAATGTACCCCGAAAATTTCTACTTTGAGAAAAATGTAGATATATCCTTTGAATAATCCTACTTTTCCTCTCGACACGAACCCCTACAGGTAAGGTGAAAAGAAAAAAAAATCGTTTTGGGTGCCTCCAATACGCGTGTACGTTATATCTTTTTGAGAGCTAAAAGAATGCTGTACCAGAAGACTGCAAGACACTAAAATCAGTTTCTTTTGTAAATCATTTCAAGCCCACCTTCAGCCTGTCCGAAAGCATCAAAAGAGGGGCAACATTAAAAGTGTAGTACATGTTGTGATAAGCTTCATGTTTGGGTCCATGTCCTGATGCAAGTGTCACTTGGGCGGTATTTAACTAACTACTGTGACTCTATTTCATTTGAAAACAATGTCTGAACTATGTCTTAGCTCTCGCTTAAAGATATTGCGGTTGCATATTCATTGCGTATTATGCATCCCGAGCCGGAGGTAACCTTATGAATCGAGTGGTCATGATAGTGGTCAACGTTTTAGGTGTGGCCGACGTCTATAAACTTGTCTGTGAGGACTGATTTTTTTTATTTAGTTACTATAATAGAACTGGCAGAGTTGTTACTTTCTAAGCTTCACCCTCTGTGGTATGTTTAGATAGGTTATCTTAGAGTGCATTGCGTTTGTGAGCAGACGAGAATCACCTGGCGAATTACATCCTCTTTTTCCAGCCTGCATCCAGATGTTGGGTGACATGGTCGAAGAAGCCGTAAGCAACTCACCGCTTGTCAAGTTCCTCAATGCCACTGCAAAATGTACGAAACTGCGAACTTGAATTCTGATCTTTTTAGCAGTTTTTTTTCTCAGTACATGTATATTCTCAAAGCTTATTCGTTTGGTGTGTCACTGAAAAGGAGGCAGTCACCATCACTGAAAAATCGTCTGAGCTCAAATTGTGCATGTTTACTGGAGGAAGCTAGTTATGTAAGTTTCACTTGGAGCAGAAAGTCAATTACTGCTGTCACCGTTCGAAGCTTCGACCCATTGAATGGCCTATCTCGGAAATGTTGTGAAAAGCAGGCTCTTTAAAAGGAATAGTAACTGTTGATGTAAGCATACTCGCCCTGAGTCATTGCGCTTATCATTGTGAGTGATGAGAATTGTGAGGAGCAAGATGAACGTGGCGGCATTCGTTTCTTCCTCCTCCAGCAATCGCCGCAGCGACAGCAATTTTTTTCGAACACTCCGGAATGTTAAGCTTCGCAGTGTTTATTGCGGCCGTAATTAGCGTTACCAATATGGCACCTCAATAATGGCGCATTTTACCGCTTCACTGCCTTGATCATGCCATTGCTTACTAATTCGTTCAAGTAATGCCCCCATTCCTTTTGGGGAAACATTAGACCTGCAGGCAGTGGAAGCACCGGTGAGCGACCTGACGAAGGCGGCCGAGGAGCTGGACGCGGCGATGGCAGCTCTATGGACGCAGCACATCCAGAACGCGGCCAAGGAGCTCGGTGATGCGGAGAGCCAGTGTGCTGGATGCGTGGCCACCGATCACAAGGCTAAAATGGATGGCTTCAATTACACCCGCGTGCGTAAACCAGAGCTTAAACTACCCATTATGCGCAACAAGTATTGCTACCCGCGTAACATCACAGTTCCTCGCTAAAATAATTTTGTAATGTTCGCATATTTGGTGACCTCATTTCGGCAAGAACATTACTAGCACTTGTATAGCGGTGGTCCCGGAACATGATGTTTAGAAAATTAATTTGCTATTTTGATTTGAATTGAATTTCATTTATTTTCAAACTCAAGGTTGACAGGCCTCCAGGCGAACAAGCTGTCTTATGACAGCTTGAAAAGTGCCTGGAGGTCCGTACAATGCAGCAGTTGTCACAGTACAAATTTCAATGTAAGTTCACAATTTCGAACGAAATCATAAGCAAAGCACTGAATACAACATACGAAAAAACATTCATCTTACATCAGAATTCCAAGAAATTAACAGTGTTGTATTTCATAATAAAGAAGGGAAAACATAACAGCTCTCAGCATTCATGACAGTTCATGAATAGTCACCTTGTGCAGTCAGCGTGTGAGCCATTTAATTCAGCATGCTAGATTTAAGGTCGTTGAAGTCCCGTCACAAAAAAAAACAACCCCTTCACTGCATGAGACGAAATTCCTTGATTGGTCGCGACAATGATGGCATCATGTAGGTCACGTGACCATGATCGTGTTGGTAGCACCGTTGCCATGGTAGAACAGCACACGACAAAACAGCACACAAATTGACAGAGCTTTGAGAAAGGCCTCCATGCATTTTCTTTCTTCAGGTAACTTTAAATAACCCCAGGTGGTCGAATTTAAAACAGCTCTCCACTACAGCGTCTCTCAACATCAATCGATTTGGGTCGTTAAACACTAAAGCCAACCAAAGCAGCACACATGAACAACGCAACGACCAAACAGCACATGGAAAATTCAACTTGGTGACGGAGGTAGATAAACGACGGTTCGCGTCTGAACGGCGCATGGTATAAATAGGTCAGCGAAGTGCGGTGCGGCGTTGACTCACGAAAGAGTGACCAGTGGCAAAAAAAGGGGGGAAAAAAGACACAGAGCCGCGTAAAAAATTACATAATTTCCTTCGGCTTTGCTGTAACGGCAGACTTATGTTTCATGCCTACCATATGCCTGAAGTAACCACACAGAATGCTGCAGCTATATTTGAAATTTATCATCCTGCACTACGCGTTCATGGACGAAAACTGCGCATACATTCTAATCTGATAACTAAGCATTTTCTGTACTTTCTTGGCTAGTATGGCATCGCAAGCGACTGCGCATTCTTCGCGTTCGTGATCTAGTTTTCTTTTTCTTTATTATACAATCAGAACATGGCAGAACCCACCTGCCTTTATTTTTCTGTATTGCTTCCACTATATAAATACTTCAATGAAAAATTTTTATGACCTGGTTTTTAATGCGACGCCGGTGGTTTATTTCTCGTCGAGTACCCGGAATATTAACGCATTGTCCGTACTACGCGAGCGATTAGACGACACTGAATGGGAGGTGGGGCAAATGCACTTTAGGAAACCATCTGGTGAATCGTTTGGAAAGCTGAAGGTGATTACAAGAAAACCGTGCATGTGAAAACAAAAAGGCTGCTTTCCTAAGTGCGGTTCCATGCAACCTAACGGCAGCTGATCGTACGTAACAACGCTAATGCCGTATGTGTCTGCTTTACCCTGTGTTTATGACTATGATAGTTTACCCGTACCGCAGCGCGACATAGCATAGGAATAAAACAGCACACCGAAAAACAGCACAAGGCAATATGAAGTCACGTGGTGTTGTTTTTGTGTGTACTTTTATCGCTATGCTATTTTCCGCGTCCTATTTTGACACCTGCAGTTTTCTTATGTGCAGCCTTGTAGCTGCACATTTAATTTTGTGTGCGCTGGTCTCACACCTGCTGTTTTTGTCGCGAGTGTTTACTTTGGGTCCTACAGAGTATCGCCCACAGGTTTCATATTAGAACAATATTCCTTAATTTCCTAATTTCTCGAGGCGACGCCGTCGTAAAGGTCAAATGAGCATGAAAGACTAATTACAGAAACCCAGCTATACCGGCAGTAGTTACATTAAAAAATTGCGCTAATTCTTTAATTTCTCGAGGCAGTGACGACGTCGCAGAGTTCAAGGGACCACCAGAGATCAATAGCAAAGTCAGCTAAAGAAGACAAACTAAAAAATGGCCGCTTGGTCCACCTGAAAACTTTTCGTGTCGTACCCTGAACTAGCCATGGTGTCGTGTGATGGGCTGACGAAAGCAGCAATAAAACTGCCGCATACGTGCCAAGTAAATGTAGTTCAGAATTTGAATAAAATCGCATCTCTTCTGAGAAACCTTAAGTGACCTCATTGTTTATCTGATTTTGCGTGTGATGTAATCTTTGCGACCACTTTATTTAAATCTAGCCACGCAGCGGAATTTACATTTTTTTTTTCAACTGTTATTAGCAGTACTCTGAACAGTGAGTGGCGAGGAGAGAGGAGGGAAGTTGGGGCAACGAACAAGTTAGGTCACCCATTGGAAGAGGGTGCAAAAGACAAGCTTCAATTGTGCTGCTGACCGGGAGGCTCCCTTTGCAATTAAAAGATAACTGTCGGCAACAAACATAGTTCTTTTGACGGCGAAAGGAGCTGACTTTGAGTAAAATATTAGAATGGCGTGCCTAAAAGTTTAGAAAATATCAGAAAGGCCTGCGCACACACAACTGATTCTTTTTGATCATTGTTTTTTTTTTCTCCCTGCAGCTCAGTGTTTCCGCTGCCGTGATCTCTCTAAAGGCACTCAGGGACACGCTTATGAATGCCGACTTCAAGCAAGGCATCGACAAGGTGATTCCGTGGATATTACCAGATAATCTAGCCTATAGCCTTTGTCCGAATTGAAGTGTCTATTATGCTTGGCCCATGGCCACACACATCATTAACTGCGAATAATTTATCGATGTGAGAGCAAGTTTATAAAGGCGGAGGGCCAAGCCTACTGGATACCATATCATAAATAAAAAAGATAAGGTACGCCTTGTATTGCTACCTTCGTTCTGTAATTCTATCAGAGATGCTAGCGTTGCGGATGTGTTGTCACGCTTAGGGTACTGAAGTGGATTACCAAGCTTCTATTGACCAGATGTATATTAAGCATGAAATTTCTGCTCATCGGTTGTAATGTCATGTAGATTTGAAGGTTGACTGTTTTTTTGTCGTGAGTCGGTCATGATATATGTTGGTTATGAAAGCATCATTCTCACTCTGAGCGGACTCCTTAATCATGTCGTTGAAGGAGGGCATCAGTGAGCTGACAAAGCAAAACAATAAACAAGTGTGTATGCAGAGCTTTCCTCAAGACTATAAAAAGGGCCCACTGGATTTGGTGTCGAGGCATGTAGGAGAACGCCTACTTACGGCAGCCATGAAGCTCCGATTCCTTCGAGGTCCGGCCCGATTCCGATTCCTTTGAGACGGCCACGTGTGCTAATTTTCTTTGCTTCACAGTGTATCTACAATACCTATGCAATATTTATTTCGGGTAATGCTGTTACACCGGTTTATTTCTGTGAAATGGTGTCATCTCTGTGACTTCCTAGCCGAGCGGCGGTTTTAGACGAGTCATTAATGTTTTCTGCATACTAGAGTTGGTGCATTACCAATCCGTGTGGCCCAGCTAGTAAGTAAAAGGTCATATGGTCGAAAGCCAGGCACGGCAACTTTTGATGTGGTAGAATAAATGCGTAACCGCAAGTTCCTGAACTACTCCAAGGAGATCTACGCTATACTGAATTTATGTTCTATCTTCTGTACATCCACATCTATATTATACTCAACCGCATGACTTCAGTAAACTTTATTTGGAGAATCTGCACTCACTTAATCATATTCCTTGTTCTTGTCTTTGGTTCAGTATGACGCTTTACCGCTTTTCCCAAATGTCCAATGTCCTGCAAAATTGCCTACACTCAACTAATTACTATATCGTTTGAGATGAGTGAAGTTTTATATTATGCCTTAAGAGAACTTTTTCTTTTTCTTCACGCCTGCCGTTGACTTTCTCCGTTCTCTATCTTTTATTTTTTTTTTCAGCTTCGTCAGGGCAGCAGCTTCAAGGAGATGGTCCAAGAAAAAGCAGACGGTCAGTACAACGGCCATTTGTCCGAATGTACTTTTCACGCTTACTACTGCTGAAACGTTCTGTGAGATCTGTGGACCGAGAAACATAAGAATACAAAGTCCGCAAGTTATAAGGACGTTTATACGCTGTCCCCGGGCTTTCTATGTAGTCTTCATACTGTTTATTTCCTTTTTTTTAATATTCCACGTGAAATTCTGGCCGTCAAATGTAGTCCATACGTGTTGTTCTTGCAGCTTAAAAAGCGTGACTATTACAAAAAGCATAGGGACCTATTTGAATCGCCTTGGAAGAAGTTTCGCTATTAACCGCTTTTGCGACACCTGCAAAGAGTTCTTAAGCCCACTTTCTATGAATGTCCCTGCCCTGATCATTGCAGAAGAGCTATATAAAATATACACATTTTGAAACGCCGCAAATTTAATAGAACGAAACATACGGCTAAATAGATTGATCAGCGGGAGCTGATCGGCGTTAGCGCCCGAAAATGTTGCAGTGATAAGCGTGAGTTCGTAAGATTACGTGCATGCTCGGCCTTCTATTGCTGCCTGCGGTTCGACCGTGTTCTTGGCACAACTTGCGGACTTCAAACATAGACAGCATTTTTGCTTCAGTTTCCTTCCTAAACCATTCTTGAAGTCATTCTGCGGTCAACAAAAACTGTGGTACCCAAATATAATTACAGTGCACAACATAACAATACATTCGTATGATTAGCAGTTATATGGAAATTTTAGGTAAAACTACCTGTTCAGTATGAAGGTTTTTTGCGTAACGACTTGTCCGCAGAGTTCATATCTGTAAATTAATGCACCCAGGGCATATTGCCGTACTTTTTGCAAGAATACCTTCTGAGCAAATCTGACACAGAATGCGCCATTACCAGCGTCAAGGGGCAAATGTCTCTGTTGCAAAATGTAGTGCAGCATGGCCCGATCATTGCCCGACCATTGCCCGACCATGGCCCGACCACGGCCAGTACATAGATCGTGTGCACGGTTAGTGGGATCAAACTGTTGACGGTGATTTTACAGAAGTCAAGAAGACACTCGCTGAGTTCGTGGGCGTCGTCAAAGACCTGTATGGCACGTACGCTACAAAGCTGAGGGAAGGTGCTAATACTACCCTCGCCAAGTTGAGCCTCCTGGAAAATGAGCCGCCCAAAGAGGTGGCGGACACCTTGCCCATGTACACGGCTGGCATCACTTCTGTCGTGACCGTCATGGCCGTCATCATCGCTTTTTACCTGATTGGTGAGCGTAAGCAAGATTATAAGCTGTCTAATGATTTTCATCACTGGCTTCCGTTTCATCTGTATGTGTAATAACAGTATTGACGACTGGTTATTACCGAAGGAAAGGCGTGGTAACACTCATTGTGGAACTCGCGAACAGTGCCATCGATCCTGCCAGGGATATACTCAGCAGTCGAACGCTATATCTGCTGAGCTACCGCAGCATGCATATGTGCAAGGGAGATGTAGAAAAAATACTGACGAAAGCCTAAAACAATGTTCAGTTCGTTCTCTTTATAGTGTTTAACGCCCTGAAACGCCCCAGTCTAAGAAGAAAGCTGAAGTGGACATAGTGGAGTGCTCCAGAAATTGTGACCAAATGTGGTTCTTTTAACACGCGCTGTCATCGCTCTGTCCATGGGCACCTTTTGCTTTTTGCCTCCACCGAAAAGCGGCCTCCGCAGCCAGTATTTGGAGTAGCTGCGAGCCCTGCCTACTGAGCCACTGCGCGAGTAACGATGTAATTCATTACACTGCTAATCTACAGTCAAAAGCGTAAATTATTGTAAAATATTTGCCAAAAAGTAAATAAATAACTATAGTTTTATTACACTAACTTGCATATTTCATCCAAGGCAACGTAAGGTATACAATAACTGTTATTAGGCAAGGTTTCTGTAATTAATTTGTTCCAAATTTTTTAATGCGATGTTGCGAAGTTGAAATAGCTGCTCGTGAAAAGATATTTTCAAACCCACATTTTATCTGCGCGTGTATTTCTGCGCCAACTCAAGCGATATCGAACTTACTATACTATTATAAGAAATGATCTAAAATATTTTGAAAGTATTTGAAATAAAGGAATTAACGTCACTAATAAATTAATTTTTTATACCTAGTAAATTAATCACGCGGCGCCATCAAATTTAAACCCATGACGTCAATGAGTGGTACCACTGCGGGGCAACAAGGGGCGCGATAAGTGGCGTGAACAGGTCGCGCGAGAGCTGGCATTATCAGTGGCGTTAGAGATGGCGGCACCATCTCGCGACGCTCCCCCATATGCTGGCGCACAAAACGCTCACCAACCACCGCGCTATAAAGGTTTTCACCTCATCGCACTTTAGTGGTCCAAAGTGCTCCCTCGAGATTTCATGTCGGGTTCCCTTTCTCATAATGTGGCACCTTATATTCTGCGGCAACGCTTGCGAATGTATGGTTAACAATTAAAGGACTAGCGATTATGCGAAGAGCAGGTGCGGACAGTGTTCTGCAAGAGCGAGAAGCCGGGAGCCATCAACGTTATCGATTCATACCCTTAATATCGGAACTCATTGGTCTCCCTATTTTTTCGTTCTCTTCTTCATTCGGACAGGCAGCAACTGCAGTTGCTCGGGCAACCGAACTGGCTTCTGCAGCCTTCGTACGGGCAGCTGGATCCTCTCCACTGGGGTACTGTTCTTCCTGGTCACCTTCTCGGTGCCCATGTTCGCCTCTTCCGTCTCCATGGCGCTCAGCATCGCCATCGAGCGCTACGTGTGTTTCCCAGTAGAAAACCCGGCTTCGGCGCAATCACGCGAGATGGTCACCTTCGCTCACGGCCTCCTCTTTCCGGTAGGGGTCACGACGCGACCAGTCTTACAAATGAAGCAGAGACAAGTTCGCGGACTTCCAGCTTTCTACAGACAGGCAATACGCAATCTTCGCCCTTGTATGTGGCGAAAACTATGTTTTACAGCATCCTTACATTGTGCATTGAGGCTACAAAGCCTGCGCACTCTACTTGTAGCTAAAGAGAGAGAAAGCGCCAGAAACGTTCATGTGACTGCACCGATTGTTTGATCAAAGAATAAAATGAATGCATTGTGTGCTGCGCTCATTTCTGTTCATATTAGAGGATGGATTAATGAGAGTACGTTTCCTGACAGAAGGTGGCCGTTCATTGCGAGGCTCCTTTGTGCAGACGCGAATTTGATTCAGACGACATGTATACTATAGTGAGGCAGACCAAAAGTAAAGAAAAATAAAGTGCCTCTGCCCGTGCCGTGATTCAAACGACAATCAATTCTTGATGAATTGATTTTAAAGGCTCCAAGATAGCCTGGTCAAAAACTACCCTGCTATGCCTGTGGATTGAACTCCATGTTTCTTTTGGCAGAAACCTACGAAGAAACCACCACCCGTGGTGGGCAAGGGACTCCCCTCGGACGGGACCAAAGGCCAAGGTAACGCGTCCACGTTCGAGAAGCGCCGCTCAATCGACGAAGAGCGAGATAATGCCGAGGAAAATAAGATTAAAAGGGAAACAGAACTGCGCCGGCAGGCACACCAGCTCACGGACTCTGGCGATGAAGGTACTCCTTTTCACGACGGTTTTCTCGGCTTTCTCCTCGCTGGTACTACACTTCTTTTCGTGCACAAACATAACCATAGCGCGTGGTACAATAAATTTTACCACGACCGCAGCAGCTGCGCAGGAATTGTGAAAGTACCCATATGACATGCTTCGATTTGCTTAAAGTAACTGCAGAGTAATTCGTATAACGTAACACTCCGTCGTGTAGTCGTGTGTTTTATAGCGCCATGAGTATGTGATATTATACGACGCATTTACAGTTAGCGTCTCCAATAGCCCGAGGCGCTTTAGGACGTTAAACTCCGTAAATCAAAAGTAATGTACAGTTAGTAGGTTGTGCGACCATGAGACGTGTCACCATACCATGTGACGGTAGATTGCATGTGGATAATGATCCGCGGCAGCATTTTAGGGTGCGTAGGAGGCTCTGACAATGGCAGCGACGCGGGAAAACAAAGCATGTGTGCCGCCTCTATGAGGAAGAATCGGCGAAAACAGACATACATAGCCCACTGTCTATGCTGTAGAATGAAAATATTTATTTAAAACATGCACAAATAACTAAACTGAAATTGTTTTGAAATAATTCGTCACCCCAGGAGAAAAGAGCACAACTAAATTCACGGTTTAGAAAGATGGTTTGCTTCCTTTCTTTTCCTTTGCAGGGCCACTCGGAAATTTGGACACGCCCGACGTTAGTCTTCTGGACTGGGCGTTTTCTGAGAACACACTCCAGGGAACGGGGGAAGAGGCTCTCTATATACCGGAATTCAAGCCAGCGGGTCCAACGCGCTATGTACTCCAAAAGCATTTGGCCATTCCGGAGCTAAAGGGTAGTCATTCTGTTGAAAACTCCACCCGCTACAATGCGATTAAATCGCTCCGATTCGAAAGCCTGCCGAGCGCCTTCGCTGGGAGGAGACGTAAGCGAAATATAATTCACAGAAGCGGGCATCTTAATGAGCGAACGGGCGAAGACGGCGAGGAGCTCGAAGGAAGTGATGGAGGTACATACGTCCTGTTAATACCTGACGAAGAAAGCATCGCCGTCCACGAGACACACCAAATGGTGCGCCAGAACACGTACGGCAAGAGCGTCGGTGAGGACGAAGTCGCTGAAAGTGGGTCCGAGTTATTCGCTGTGCTCAAAGACATTGCAGGCTACAAAAAATATCAGAGGGGTCTTCTTCACCGGCACAGGACCGTATTCGGCAATATTCTCTTCGACGAAGGCGAGCCTCTTGCCCTCTCACTGTCGTGGGAACGCACCGCTCAATGGACGTCCACGGAGTCACTGCCTGCGCGCAGTGCAAGGCAGACAAGGTCAGGCATCGACAACGCAGGCATGGAGATGTATCAGCGAAAGAATGCTGGAGCTGCACTTAGTGACCTTCGGCGGAATGGCAGCCAAAGGGCAAGGCTGGAAAGTGTTCCCTTAGACTTGAATGGGGACGGCAATTTTTCCAAGGGCGACAGTCCAAGAGGAAACGAGGTCATCCTCTTGAACCGGCAATTGAAAGCTCAGCAGAACAACGTCTTCCCCGGTAACCGAAGAGCACATGGCGGTGGTTTCAAGATCATCCGCGGACACAGGAAAAGTAGAGGAAAAGCTGAAGGGCATCCAGTAAAACGCAGGAAGTCGAACAGGTCGAAAGCTTCCATCTGGGAAGATATCCACCGGAAGGAACTCCTCCACAGCAGGCACTACTATCAGGAGCCTCCCGTAAGCAACTAAAATTGTTTTTAATATACCACAACGTAATATATTTAAAAACGCCTGTATGAGGCAGGGCGACTCGGATAATTTTTGAGTGGAAATAGCTAGGAGCATAACAATCGAGCTGATTATATTTGACAGCTACTTTTTGGTCATGAGTAACAACCTACCAGTAGCCGTCAAGAGGGAATGTGCAGCCGTACCTTGCTGATATTGTTCTAGAAGTCACAAATTTTGAGGCTGTCAGGGCTTGAAACTATACTGCTGAAACCTCAGCGAGCTATGGGAACATAGATGTAGCATTAAGAGGCAGTGAGACACCAATGGTAAACAACAAAAGAAATGCCAATTAAGGATTTCATTCATGAAATCAGGAAACAAGAATAACCTTGACAGGAGACGTAAAAACAGACAGGGCATGCAATGTAGGGAAGATACAGCGCACGTTGCTTTAAGGTAACGTTCGGGATTTTTGGAGGTAGTGAGCACATCAAGATGCCGCGAACAGTAAGATGGATTGATGAGATCAGGAAATTATTAGGGGCAGGACGATGAGGCCCTGTATAGGGTATTAATGGTGTTGTGTTGAGGGTAAAAGTTGAACTGATAAAGCTTCGAAAATCTTCGTCAGCTTTTCTGCCCGTTCAGTTGGGTGCCTTCATCTCCAACACAATAGCCTTCCTTCCGAGACTGTTATGTCATTAGGATCATGGCGGGTTTTACCGACAGTATACTATGTATTTTTCTTTCCAACAAATCATGTTGACGTTTTCTAGGCAAATGCAACCGGGGCAGGAGGAGACGCTTCTGTGGACAAGCTAGAGGCCGCTAGGAAGCTGCTCACTCTCGATGCGGTGTTGAGCATACTCAAAAGGTTTGCTGACTGCGACCGCAAAAGGCTGTCTGCTTTCCAACTGCTGGGCGAAGACCTGTCCTACGGCTTGGCCACCGTCTTCCTGGGCGCCGATAGCCCTTGGCGCATCATTTTTGAGGAGGGTGGGGCACCGCCCAAATTCGGTGCAATGGAGAACCTGTCAGCCGCTATCCTGCCCCCGCAGGTGCCGCCGGATTTGAAAGATCAGCTCAGCGGCATCGCCAATGCGTCTCTCAAGCCGAGCTTTTTAGATGCCATCGCGCAAAATGTGGGTACACCGCGGGGCTGCAAACTTAAATTTTTGGCGGCTGAATGTGCCCTATTCAGCTGTCCCTTTGTCAAACAAATGAATATTAGCAGCAGCAGCTTTAAAGGTAAATTTCTCCAGGTTAGAGGGCATTGCCGTGCGTTTTGCCAGTAGCGTCATAGTATGTTCCAATGAAAAACTATTTTTTATGTAATGGCCGAAGATATAGAGAAAGGAGCGATGAAACGCAGAGTCCACAACCAGGAGTATACCTTTCAGGCTACTGTACAGAGGGACAAATGGAGCGATAGAATAACGAGAAAGATAAGTCGAGTTCGCCGTGCCTTCGGAACGGGACTTCACTCATTAGTCTGTTTTGGCTGAAGGAGAATGAAGTGAAGATTTCATGTATGTCCGGAAGAGTGATCTGTGATCTGGTTGAGCAACAGAACATTATTAGGGGGAACTAATGGTATGACACGGTGGAATTAATGGCTCCGTTTGCTGCTTCCCAATTGCGAACCGTCGTTACAGCGTACATGCACTTTGGTACTGAATGAGTAATTTTTCATGGGCATTTCTTTGGTCTCACACATACTCATTGGCATACTGTCATAAGATGCTGCATTATATGAACGGACCCTCGACGCACGCACGTACGCACGCACACACACGCACGCACGCACGCATACACACACATACGCACGCACACACACAAAGCAGCGTATTATGCAACGCTAACTTGTCTACGTGACATAACTCGGCATTCAATAGACCTGGAGGACTAGGTCCAATCACACCCTCAAATCTCAAAAGCTAAGCTCGAGTTGAAAGCGGCAGTATGCTTGGGAGTCTCACGTGGTCTCGTAACACCACACGATCCGACGACCACAACGGCCACACAGTGCACGGCCATCTCTCCTGCTAACTATACCAGCTGCTAGAGCAGTAGCCATGATTTTTCATTCAAAAATTCTGCAAAAGCGACACCAGAGTTTTTGGAGAAAAGCACCTTTAATGCTGTCGCGTAACAAAATATCCCTGCTCTGACAATTCACGCAAAAATATGGTCGATAGAAAAAGGATTAACGGTGTGCGGTTTGTCTGTTCGCGAGCCAGTTCAACTTGAACGTCTAAACGTCACCCTGTCGTCATCTGCTGCTGAAAGTTGAAGTCGTAGTTCTGATTTCGCGTTGTGTTTTAAGGAACAATGTTAGTCCATTTAGCGTAGTGCTGCCCTGAAAAACACCCGCTGTCAGTCAATGCGGGGACTGTGGCGGCGCATGAGGGCGGTCATTGCTTTGCTCGAGTACAGTACTCACATGCTGGAGAGTCTGCCATCAGCGTTAGTAAAAGCCGCTGATGCTCACAAGCAGGGGAATTTTTCTACTCTGCTACCTCCTAACCAGGGCATGCTTACCGACCGAGAGGTTTTGATCTGATTCTCGATCGAATTCACCAAGTTTTGCGGCTCAGTTTTCAATTCCGGCTTTTTCTGCTTCGCTTAGGCAACGGTGGCGGATTCGGTTCTGCAAAGCATCATTGCCTCTAGAGAGACGTTGAAACAGTGGCTGCAGAATCCGCCTCAGCAAGGAGCAGCGGTAAGTGTCTTTGTTCGATTTGAGATGATTTAAAAGAAATTACAGGGACATTAAACCGATGAAATATGTTGGGCGTCTAGGCGCGGACTGATTTGCTTCCGTATGGCATGATTTGTATAGAAGGTGTAACGGTGGGACTAACATGGCATCAATAAAAGAGCTATTGGAAGGAATATTTTCGCAATAAAGACACACATGGAAGGCCGACATAGACAACGGCAATAAAGCGGCTACTTTTTCCCTTAAACTGTTTGCTCCGTTATATTAATAGCTGCTATTGTCTAAGCTGTCTGAATGGTGGAGTGCTGTCCGGGCGGGTTCATTTAGGTTATGTGATTTTAGAGAAAATTAAGGCTATCGTACAAGAACTTGCTAGGCGCTGCACTCAGAGACGCTGTCTCTCTTGAAAGAAAAGCGAGTTTTAACTCAACACTCTTCCACACGTGTTTGCACTTAAACAGCCAAGTGCAAGGATTGCCTTCGATGGTGTATGGAAGACATCTGAATCCCCGAGGAAAGTGAAAAGAGACGCAGTTTAGAATACTCGGAAAATGGCGTCTTGAGTGTTTGTGATGCGTTGGGAAAGGGCCCCAGCTGAAACGATCGGAACCTCCGGAAAGATACGATGAATGCAAGTGCGTTTTGCCGTCATATTGATGCTGAGATGCGTGCCGGCAGGTTATGGGGTTGGATCCAGGCGATGTTGGCTTTGATGTCTAATATTCTTACACGAAGTTGACTGCCTTTATAAACTTGATGTTAGACAAACGTTTTCGAACTACAACTCCGCTATAAGCTTGATGTCTTTAAGATGGGGAGGACTCACATCTGTATCTCGTAGTGGTGCGGTGCCGAGCACAAAATGTGCGACACTTGGAAACAGACTGTCATGCATCGGACTGCGACATTGGCTTTGTGTGTTTGTGGCTGTGACCCTTTCAGGCTCAACAACAGGTGACCAAGGCTGTTGCAAACCTAGACGCCATCACCTCTGCCACCGTGCAAAGCTTCGAGAAGACTGTGGTAAGGATGACGACTTCGCATCCGTGGAAGATTAGAGGACGCCTCGAAATGCGCACTTACACTGAATTTGAGAAAAAGCTCTAGAAACTTTTGTTTGCTTTAACTACGCTCTGAATTCTTTTCTATATCAGGCTACGAACTCAAGAAGAAAATGCAGTTGGCAATACGCAATTAACCGATCAGAGCGGTAAATAAATATTTTATTTCCATATAACGCTGCTAAATAGTCCGAACGTTAAAATTATTTTGATGATAATGTCTTGAGGGTAACTGTTTCTTCAAGCAACGAAAAAGACTTTCACACCAGACTGCTTTTTTTTTATCACGGAGAAAATGTGGCTGTCGTGAATGGGGATGTAGCTTCACTGAAGTTTAAAGCTACATCCCATTACTGTTCAGGCTTCTCTCATAGCCTGAGACGCTTTGGGGCGTTAAACCCCACAAAGCAAACAATTACTATTCAATGTGAGCCACGAAGTGCATCTTAGAGCGTAGCAAGTGTCGAGCATTATCGAAAATGCAACAGGACGTTTTCGTTTTCCTTTCTCGTCTCTTACGCAAAATGAAGCACACTTCCTGCGCCATTTTCCAGTGCAGGCGAAATGTCTTACGGTATAATACCTTTGTGGTCCTTGGGAAGACAGCGTCTTCTCTACATGTTTCAGGTTCATTGCTGAAAACGCAAAACAAAACGCGACTTGAAACGCCAGTAATCCAATCGGAAACATATGTACACTAAATTGTAAGTAATATAGAAGAAAACTCAAAACGCAAGTCTTATTTATCAGTGCGCCATTTTATCCTGGCACATATGTGTTGTTTCCTGCCACGTACAGCTCTGTTGAAATCAAATTTATTTGTTCTTCCCTATCGGGAACAAGCATAAGCAATGCCTATCCCCTTGTTTAAATGGTACCTCTTTTTGTTTTTACACGTCGCATAGGCTTAATTCACCGCAGACTTCTTCACCTATTCATGGTTCAGGTACTACATTCGGTTTTGGGTGATATAACGGCAGGATGAACGTGAGCGCGTTAACTCTAAGAGTGCGTTAAAACCAGTGAGTCGCAAAGATCGAGCGCCCGACGTCGAGTGAGAAAAAACTTTCTGCATTACCGCCTTCTGTTAACTAGGGGTCAGTATCGAACAGCTTACAGTGGTGGTTCGTGTGCCATCAATGGTTGAACTAAAATTTAATAAATGTGCTGGTGGTACACATGGCCCGTTTAGTAACGCCATTACTGGTTCTCTACAGTAGAGATAGAACGGAGAAATTTTCTGTCAGTTTACGCAGTGACCTTGACAGCTACCGTTAGTGTTAGCAGTTTTGTTTTTTACTTTTTTTGCTAGCGTAGTTGCAAGTTGCAACCTTAAACATCACTTCAAGCTGCCGAGCTGCAAGAATGTATTGCTTGAACCGTTGTTTTACTACTCCGCGCTGCAAACCCGCGTCTATCGCGTGCGCGGCTCGTCGGTATAGTGAAGGTCTTCGGTGTAATCGACTGTTACCTCTCGTCACTATTTGAGGATAGGTGACGCGGTATTCGGAACTTGATAGTGTGTAGGAGGTTATTTACATTTTGCGCTGTAATACCCACGGTGAACTTAAAAAAAGAGCGTAAATGTTGAGTGTTTCTTCAATGGTAGTCCTGAGCTGAAGAGATGTAAGGAAGTGGTAGATTTATTATGAAAAATGAGATTTTCGCCTCATTGAAATCGGGGAATTACGGTAATTTGCTAGTATCTGAGAAGGCAGAATATCCCGATAAGATTCACTCACAAAAAAAAAGTAAGAAATTCAGAGGGACAATAAATTCATTGTGCTGATGCCTTGGCATTGAGTTTTGAGTTTTGAGTAATTCTTTCGAGATGCGTTTGCGGACCCCTACACGCATGTCTGCAAACAATCAAACACCTCTTCGGATAATTTAGCTGTTGGTTATATGTATCGTCTAGGGTGTCTTAAGTTTTATTACACGTACGCTGTAAAGATAACGTGGCGTATATAGTTGGCACTTCTGGTCTGATGACGTCACACCTAGACTGGTAGTTACATAATCGAAGCTATGGTGCTGATTCTAACACCATGACCAAATTCGAAAGTTTTCCCGACGGAGCTGCATTAATTACTTTCAAAGTGCAAAGGGTCTCGTCTCATGGTAGTACAGCACGTTTTAGCCTGTTGTATGTCGAGTGGCTTGGACTAACTTCATCAGTGCTCACCTACGAGAAAATATTCGGTGTCTCTGACGGAAGGCACTCTGTGATTTGATAAATATCCAGAAAAAGGGCTGTTTCTAGAGAATGCTAAAGAAGGGTATAAACTCTGAAGCAAAATGCAAACTATTGCCAATGTACGGACTGCATCGCGCATGATATGCTGGGAACCACAGGTAGAAAGGCATCGAGTCGTCCACTCTGGTCTTTCGTTCTTTGTAATTATTAGCGGCGAAAAATATGATCGAAAATATTGTGCACGGTATACGAAGAAACATATGCAGGGAGAGTTTAGGAAAATGGCTGGGCGCTCGACATCGTGTTTCGTAATTCTCACTGTTTGGTCGATGGAGTGCGGGATGTCATGATATCATGTGACGTGACCCAGCGCGGTAGAGTGCTTGGCGTCAGTTGGCGGCTGCACTTGATTGTGTGGAGACGTATCTACACAGCTTCATGCATCAGGTTGGAATGAAGCCAGAATCAAGGCGCCTTGTGTTTACCGTAAGCAAACATTGCCGCAAGCGTAGAATGCGACCGTGGTATATATGTTGCTAAATATGCAACATACGACTGCTGCACAGTCTGAGCGTACCGTGGCGGACAGCAATGACGAAGGAAGAGAAGCAGTCGAGCGGACTACAGACATAATTATCATATTCTCGACAAGTATTGCAATTTTCTTTACACAGCGTGTAAGGCTGTATAGCTGTTTTGAAGAAACCATTAAGCATTGGTTTGCAATGTTCTATTATGGCTATTCTTGCCGACTATTAAGGCATCAAAAGCAGCATCGTTTTCTTTTGTTGATTTTTTTGCTGTAAATCAATTTTTCAGCAAACGGTCGGTACCAGCTGCGACGCAGTGAAGAAAGCTATCATGGTCGACCAGCAGGCGTCTATCACGGTTAGTTCAATATAGTTTGTTACCTAACTACGTAAATTGCGGTGAAATAAAGACAAGTAAGTACAACGTGAAAAACCGTTGCACCTTTTATCGTTCGCTTTAGGTGCTCTTGACGTGTGTAGAAAAATAAAATTCACTTACGATCAGTGAGGTTCATGCGGTGTATGCGCAAGAGCTTAGTTTTAGACAGCATGCTACGTGGTTATTATGGCTAATGCCTTTACAATGTGGACAGGATTCGTGCAGTCGCGGAGTGTGTCACACTGTCATTATCGAGAAATGAATGGATTAATGAGTAAAAAAATGGTTGTATGCGGTAGAGGGTGAAACAGCGTGTCTTTGTGCAAAATTTCATTGATGCGGAGCAGTTAAAGCCAAAAACTCAACTCGACGTCAAAATAGTCAAGGATATCGATATAAAGTGCAGACGTCAAAGTAGCAAGAAACATGCTAAAACGTTGCACCGCTTTAATGTCAGGCCTCGTCATTGCGTTACATCATCGAGAACAGTAAAAAGTGAAATGGAAAATGAAATGTAGTAAAAGCGAAAGAAGAGTGGAAACGAGAAAAAATACAAAGATTTAAAAGAAAAGGTGCAAGAAAGAGAAAAAGGAGCAAAATAAAAAATGTGCTAAAAAGCGGCTAACGAGTGCTAAGTGTCGCAGAAAACCTATTCGCCTTACCGCACTGCAAAGAGATCTAAGTGCCTCCAACGAATGTTTCAACTAACCCTGCATAAATATTTATCGCCTAAGTATATTGACATGACAGAAGCGCTGATTCTCGTTTCCAAATAATTTATTGTGCTGTGCTAGTTTGCTTGTAGGTGACTTAGACCATATAGGGTGCCCTGTATCCGTCGTCATTCCTCTCAGCTGAAGGTTTCAGTCTGAACGTGGTCATCATATTATTGTAGTCAGTGAAGCGGGCACTACACCGCCAGTTATCAGAGGCATACGGTGATAGAGTATGCGAGACTGCAAACGAGGAATGCAATAATTCCTTTGTGTTCCATTTCTACTTCACTATTCCAGCTGCCTTCTTTGACAGGGGCTCCTAGCTCAACCATGCCATGTATGGTCACGTAACGTCACGTTGTCCGCCGGCCAATCACTGCTGCGGAGTATTCCATGAGCGAAATAGAAATGAGCGTCAGCCCGCCAGTGCCTATACGACCAATTAGGCATTTGCTAACTGACACCTATCAAAGGCATGATCGCGATTCTTCGAGGCTTCAAACGGCCGACGCCGACGCCACCAGGCAATTGTTTTCCGACAGGGGGCACTATAATGTTTTCACGTTAAAACAAAATCACCTGTTTTCAACTTTTCAACGTGCTAAAGTACAGAGACATCAAATGTTAACCCTGTAGCATTAAAGTACTGTTTTCCTAAATGAAATCCGACGTTTGTATAGCGTTGTCGACTTCCCCGTTGTGGGCGAAAAAATTACAAGAGCAGCTGCGGCAGGGGACACGCCCTGGCACTGATTGGTTGTGTGACAAGAGCTGCCAGCACAGGTCGTTTTTTGAGACGGGACTCGAACCCACTTATATCTTTGGATCCCGGGTCGGACAGGCTATTTAAGTTCTACGCCACGCAGGAACGTTTGTCTAGGTCATGTGATACGTAAACAAAACTGCAGCATGGCCACTGCTTTATTTCTTTTTGTTCGTACCTAATCTTACACAAATGGAATCACAAAACATGAGGTGGAATCACAAAACCTGATGACGTAGACGTACTATCGTTCGATGCTCTACGTGGTCTGAGCTGGTCTGTGACGTCAGGTCTGTTGTTGGACAGTTTACAAACAAAACTGGTCGAGAAAAATTTGATCAGGAGTTAATCAGCTGGCACAGGTTAAACACACGCCATGTACCATTTTTTCTGTACCATTTTTTCTGCATATGGCAGGGAAGAAACTACATCCGCAAATTTTGTTTTTTTTTCTTAAATAAGGCACAAGCGTTGCGCTGTTAAATATCGCACTGCAGCACTAGTTCCAAAAGAAAGGGCAGTTTTGGCTGAGATTATGTCACAAAGAAAGATGATTCAGCCTAAAAGCACATCCATCAGCCCCACATTTCTGGCCTCAGCTAAGCTGCACGGACCGAAATTGACAAGTCGACTTGATGAACTCGAATACGTTATAAGCGTAAGGCTATCATTTCCCTATAATTAAGGCGATGCTGTATTTCGCTAGCCTCATGTAGTTTCGATGTTGCACCAAAGACATCGTGAAGAGGTGAATTGCAGTGAAAGTAATAAAAGAAAGAGAAATTTCGAGTGGTGGGTCTCGTTGAGTTTTCTCCTCGAAGTTCTTGTCGTTCAAAAGAATCTGTGACAGATTGCAAATCGGACAGTGATTCGAAAGGTGTGTAGGAGGCGTGTTTGGAAATCGTGTTCACACAAAAAAAAGCATCTAAAACCTCACGGAGCTTGCAGTCGACCTTCCACTTCTTGTATTATATATGATGCTATTAGACGAGTGTCATTATAAATACTCGGACTAATATTGTATTTTCGACCTAGGCAAATCAGAGTTATTCAGGCTTGATTTCGAAGAGAGTAGCATATATAGTTTATCCTAGTGGCGCCTTAATTACGGATCGATCGTGATAATTCCGAAACAGTCGTCGATGCATGCAGGACTTCCTGCAAACCAACCTGAACCAGTGGGATGTCCTTAGCCGAAGTCTTTCGGCGGACGTCCGTGTCATAAACGACATGCTTCCCAAGGTCAAGAAAGCACTGACCGCGGACCTGACGAGCTTTTTCGATCACGCCAGAACTCAGGCAAGTTGCGGCGCTTCTGCCGCACCTCACACATCCTTTGTGTATTCAATGCCTCAATTACTTGTTGAAGCTCTTGATATCGACATACTGTGCTTGTCTACGTCGCTGAAATGATGCTACTAAACATGCACTGAATGAATTTTTCGCTGTTATTCTATTTGTGGACGCGTGCGATGCTTTAAAGCGATGGCGTCAAAGTTCCGACCCTACTGGTCGGTAAGTTTCGTGACGTCACTAGACCACGTGACATGGCAGGTGCCGCCATCTCGTGCTTCTACTTTCATATGGGTGGATGAGACGGAAATTGAATCTTCCAGGAACTTCAGGGCGAGCAGAACAACATGCTATACTCTTAGGACAGGTAGGCAGGGCCGTGTGACTTGGTTAATGCGAGGCTTCGATATGACTTGGTAGCTTGACGGCAATGGAAAAGTTCGAGGAAATAGCGGCATAAATTAACGCGTTGTTAAGTGGCAAGCAAAGTGCATTTACGCTAACAAGAATGCGCGAATGGACCCACAGACGGCAGCCATTAAAAATATCGCGTCATACTGTTAAATGAGGAGCTTAAGTGTCCATCATTTTCTTGCACTTGAAATGATACTGGGACATGGAGTTCAAGCATTATTTTACTCAAACGTTCTTATTACTCAATGCATGCCACTGCATGCCGTGTCCATCTTTTCTTGGCGAGAGGGGTATACGGGAACTTCCTGTGAAGGGTATGCCGTAGTACAATAGTTGGTTATGTGGATTATAAGACACACTATGTTGTTTACTGGTTTTAAATGCCAAATAGGAATGCATAACTTGAAAACATAGCGCAATATTGACAAGAATGACCCAGATTTAGACGGAACAGACGCTGTCTACATCTGTGTCAGCTTTGTCTATATTGCGCTATGTTTTCAAGAAATTGCTACCAACTAGCTCGAACCAAACATCTGTCGCATCGAAGAATGCACAAACCTGCTGCTTTGTGCAATAGTTTCGTTTAAATTCAAGCTTGTCATACATATGAGATGTACTGGTAAATGCTGCTGTGCGTAGAATGCCACAGGCTTATGTCTCTAATGGGACTGAGCAGCATTAACATGTGTAAATGCAATGTTTCTTTGGCGGACGGAGTTACAATCCTGTGGATCATAAACACCCAGGCTACAACTTTACTTTCACTTCAATGGCCAATGTGACGCTTTGTTATTATCGGTATATTTGCTCTATTCCTGTGTTTGTTTTTATGCGTAGATATAACTTGATCTGCAGCGAGATAAATTGGAATACAAGATATGTTTGCGGTGTAAATGTACAGCAAATGTATCTTTAGAATTGTATTCTTCCAGAAAATAAGCATTCGTTCTCGGCTTTTGAAACTGTAAATAAAATGTCATCAAAACCGTTGCTTCAGTTAATTTCAGCTTTTTCTTGGTAATGTGTCCCTTAATATTAGTTAGTGCCTGTATTATATTGGCTGTTTTATAGCTTTGTGGGCATATATTGTTGCATACGCTTCATTTGGTTCACAGTGGTACATTTTAACCCTCAAAACAAGTTTTATCTTGAATACTCTGCAAATGAGTCAACTTGAATCTACTCATCAGCGTCGTTTAATGTTATGCGTCAGTCTGCTTTTCTTTCCCGTCTGTTTCGTGACCACCAGGAACCGATGCGACAAAGACGAACGGCTCAACTAACTTCTTGTTGTCATAACGCAATGCTCGGAGCTTGGTGTGCTGTCTCAAAGACTCTCTCCCCTTGCAGGTCAGAGAACGCATTGGAGACTGCCGGATGCTGCACCTACTGTACCGCACAACCGTCGAGGCCGTCTGCGAGGAAGGCCTGACGCGTTTCGTGAGCACGATAGTCGCTTTCAAGGCCGCGTTTAAGAGTAGCACGACGCACCTGTTATAATTATTGAAGTGGCTTATGTTAGTATTTTATACCCACCGGTTGGAAAAATACGAGGCAAAATCCGAGCAACACGGCTGACCAGTTTCCGGAACGTTTTGCGTATGGGGGCGCCTCCTTTGAGATGGGCAGGCAGCAATCTGTGATGCTCTGCAGCTCGATCTCTTTCCCCACTGTAATCGTTATTTGCTGAAGTGTTAGCCTTAATGCCTCAGATGGTGCGGCAACCTTTTGAATATTCTGCTTCAGATCAAATAGTGCATGTGTGTGGAATTTGATCAATGATTTATGAGGGTTCCCTAACTGCCATAGTCGATTAAATTTAAATGATGGTAATATGCGGTGTTTAGGACCCTCATTTTCTTCGGTCGGAATTGGCACGCTAGTGTTTTTTTTTTACCTCAATCACCCAGATCTCAGCTTATTATCTGAGATCACAACAAGCTCACACCGCCTCCTGTTCGGCGCACTATCCAGCCGCGCGAGCAGACGCCATCTTCTAACTCTCAACTCTCTCTCTCTCTCTCTCTCT
>JAJIZL010015828.1:64847-86253 GCA_023969395.1 Amblyomma maculatum | reverse complement strand
TATATATATATATATATCTCAGCCGCTGCGGGCCATGTCCGTCTTTTCCTGACAATAGGAGTATATGAGGACTTCTTGCGAGGAGAATGCCGTCTTCGCCGCTTGCCTTAAAAATTATTTTCGCTGTTCGAAGAGCATCGGGCTAATGACAATGTTTAATGCTCTTCAATGAGGCTATAGGTGGTTCCTTCGTTCAGATGCTGAACACGACCCGCGGAATCGAGTCCCGTCCGCGAGGACTTGGCTATGACGCAGCCGATGCCAGTGTACGTTAAGGAGCCTCGAGTAGTCGAAATTAAACAGGACTTGTGCACTATAGCTCCAATTGCTCAGTCTGCCTTCTCTACTGCCTCTGCCGCGGCGGCCGCTTTTCGATGGAGGCGAAAACAAGACGCCCGTGTGCTGTGCGATGTCAGTGCGCGGTAAAGAAGCCCAGGTGGTCGAAATTTTCCGAGCCGTTAACTAAACGGCATCTCCCATAGACTGAGTCGCTTTGAAACGTTAAACCACATAAATACATTGTATCAATAAAACTTTTTTTTTCGACGTGGTGCGCCTAAGAACATTCCTAGAGAGCGGGATGATTACTGCTGCAAACCAGGTTAAGATTAACTGTTCCTTTGCATTTGCAGGGCGAATTCTGGTTTTGTGTGTGGGGCTACTTCCTTTTCGGAGTGCCAGCATTCCTGGTGGCCCTCTCCCTCTCCACATTTTTCGCCAGGGGAACGGCGACAGCTACTAGTCGTCGAGGGTAAGAGGGCCAATATAAAAAGAAGCCGTTTTACGCTGGTTGGGAGTCCAGTGGAGAAGATTTTCTGAAAACCGTGACGTTTAGTTTTAATTGCACCGCTGCCTATAGCATCAGCACCTGAAGCGGCGCAACTTATCTTACCACCAACGTCATTCAAAGCACGCGTAGTTGTAGGCGCTGGCGTTTGAACGCATGGTACGTCGATAATCTCTCCTATATTTTTTTCTTAATCGTGATTCAAGGTATCATCGAAGTTAAATATGAAACAGCGACGTGCTTCCAATTAACAATTATAAATATGCAGGTCATCAGTGTCGCTGAAATTGTTTTCAGAATTTGGTTAGTGACATTAGTCGAGGTATTTAAACACAAAGATTTAATACGAGTGTTTTATATGTGCGAATTGTGTCAAGAAATCACAGTTGGCCGAAAATGGTGTGAGGTCATCGCCCAATCTGTGATGGCATGCGGAGGGTCGTATCTTGAGCGAAACGGCGTTATGAAGTGCCTTTGAAGAAAGAAAAGTACTTTTACTTATATTAAAAAAAGGTGGCCGAGCGGAATCGAACCACTCTTGTTTGAGTCTAGAGCCGGACGCTCTGCTTCGAGAGAACTGGGGCGCATTAATCAAGTGCGAAAATAGTAGGCCGATTATAGCCTATCACAGATGAGGCAACATTATATATCATCAGAAGCGTAGCTCAATAGTTTCACCAGTTAGCGTCACTAACTAGCGTCACTGATTAGAAAGGGGTATATGTGCAGGCGAGAGTTCTAATGTAAGATAAAGATTAGGCTAAGAACCATTTAAGTTTTACCCTAGCGAAAAGATCGTATGAGTCACAATAACCTCATACATATTCCTCATACTAAACTGATACAGATCTCATACAATCTCATATATGTCTCCTATGTTGAATGAGATTTGTATGAGATAATATGAGATTTGTATGAGTTTAGTATAAGTTTGGTATGAGAAATCTGTATGAGGTATTGTGACTCATAGCTAGGGTTTTTTTCACTAGCGTATTACAAGCTTGAGAAGGATAGGGTTAGAGCTAAAGCTATCTTAAAAACCTTTACTCGGTTTCCTCTCAAGCACATGCTTGTTTTAACTGGCGCATAAATGTGGACCAATGAACCCAACAGGAAGCTGATTCGAAAACACTACTCACAAAAGGTAACTAGAAAAACTGGTTCCAAATACCGTGTCACCTATGTCTTTTATGGCAGCGTCTCCTGTGCGCGAAGTAATTTGAAAGAGCTAGCCATCGCGCTTTCATAACTTATACCAGCCCCACAATAACCAGAGCTGTTTCTTTTGACTCAATGTTTTCTTCACAGCATTTAATTTGAGAGCCATTTATTTCTGCGTTTACTTTTTGTATTTTGCATCTGTGCCTTGTATTTATTGTTGTATTTTGTGTTACAACTTGTATTTTAACATTTTTCAATTTTGCTAATCTTGTTCTTTTTGCATATATTATGTATTAGCCCCTCCTGCTTGGGCCTACTGTAGGCCTGCAGTATGTTCTAAATAAATAAATAAATAGAAATACAGGAACATCATATTTGTTAGGCCTGCACCTCAGACAGATGTGAACTGCGGCACAACGTGCTCGTGTGTTACAACACGGTGGAAAGAGCAAGCTGTAGCACGCTCAGCTATTACTACTGCCGATGTTGAGGTCTTAGGTCACAAGCTGCTTTTCATTAAAAGATTAGCTCTGAAAGCAAATACTCTCATTTACTAATAAAAATTTTCGGGAAATGCTTCGTGACAGAGCATCAGTGAGGGACAAGTGATCGGAAGCTTTCAGAGCAAATGTGCCTGAAAATATCGAAACGCCCTCTGAGCATTGCGCGTTCGTGCCAGTGGTTTTCATTATGTCCGTCCATTACGGTGTAAGCTTTTGTGATAAGGGAGTAATGACTCATTGACAACCATCCAAACGCAGGCACACGGCTATAATTATCTCCCAAAATATTCGACTAGCACCGTTATCACTTCAAGTCACCGATCAATTGGCTCTCGTCTTACTATCTGATCTACTTACCGTCCTGATTAGCTCAATTGTTACACCGACTGGACCAGAAAGGCGGTGGTCCCGGGTTCGATCTCCAGGACCAGTATGAATTCTTTAAATAGGAAGTTTCTGAGAAAGCTGTATAGCTTTCATTTGTAGCGGTATTGCGGCGCTTTGGTGCATGTCAATGATTTTTTACTCCCTTACTACAAATTTACGCCCGCTTGGTGGATTCCCCTAAATATTCGACCTACGGTGTAAGCTTATCTGGAGGTAAAAGTAAAAGATGTTATAAATCCCAGAATTTTGTCCTTTCGAGAAAAATATCACTTCCTAGCGCAATCGACCTACCCAGCGGTCATGCAATTACGTCATTTCAACACTAGGTTCTCCCTGTGTACAAAAATGAGGATGAGTGTTGACAAGCTAGGTCTGTGCATCGACGATAGTGTCGCGAAATCATCATCATCATCATCATCATCATCATCATCACCATCATGATCATCAGCCGGACTATACTCACGGCAGAGCTAAGGCCTCTCCCATACTCCTCTAATTACCCCGGTCCAGTGCTAGATGCATTCACTTCACCCCTGCGAATTTCTTAACCTCATCCACACACCTAACTTTCTGCCGCCCCCTGCTACGCTTTCCTTCCCTTGGAAATCTAATTCGTCATGATAAGCGACCATCTGTAGTGGCATGCAGCCCGCTTGTAATCGAGTGCCATTCGAGATAGAGTGCCTTGTGTGCTGGGGCTCCTTTCGATATTTAGTGCCTTAGAGATAGATTGTGTTCTAACGCTGAATGTCTTTTAACACGCTATGTTGAGTGGCAATGTGCCTCTTGAGGCACAGTGCATTTTAGAGTGAAGTGCTTGAGAATGTAGGGTGCCTTCCGGGGATGTGTGCCGTCCATAGTCTATTTCCGTATTTGTTAGTGCGCCATTGCAGGTAAAGCCGGCCTTGGATGACGTAGTGCCTTTCCAAGTAGACATTCCTGAGACATCAAAAAAACAGGCAACTTGAATAACGTATGTTATCAATACTGGTTTTTGCAAAAACGAAGTAGCAGTGAAAAGCATAAAGAATAGAGGCAATTATTGACATTTGAAGTTGTCTTGCAGAATTGATTACATCTTTATACCCGTTGTACCTTACCCTCAAGTTCCAAAACCTTTTGATATCAGTATAGTGTGTCACAGTTAAGGCGCCCTCCTGCGGCAGCATTGTTCATTTAACCTTCCTGAATACGGAAGGGATGTGGTTTTGTCAATATCTGCGCGTGGAAAGTGTCTGAAGGATCCCACAACCTCGTGCTCTTTTCTTATGCAGGAGCGTGTACGGCGAAAACTGAAGATTGCAGTGTCTTCGACGCTATCTCAAGGAGGACGACGCACTATAACTTTATTTGTTGTCCAGCACGAACACATAGACATCAATTCAGAAACCACGGCTGCCCTGCGTTCCGGAAACCCGACATCGTATTCGAATGCAATGTCGACGAACTTCGACGAAGTTCCCATTTTCTGCACTTCGGAACGAACATTCACAACTTAGCACCACCTGTTTAGTATTTATGCGATATCATCGCAGTGCCTAGTGCCTATTTTGTTTGTACGTGTCTGTGTATAGACAGTCCTGATTTATGCGTTATTTTATCACTGAACTCTGCTCCTTCATATGCAAATTCACTGCAACCGTGTGACTCGGCTCTCCACAACAACATCGATAACTAAATTCGAATGATGCAGTATATTTGAGACAGCACGAAGGAAAGTTTCAGAATCTCTGGGACAAGAACTAATTCTGAGTTCTGCTGCAGTTTTGAGACAGCTAGGTTAAAAGCGCGCATGTCTTGTGAGAATGTTTGTAGAAACGCCAGAACGTCGCAGGTCGTATAACTGTCATTTAGTGCCGGTTTGTCTGTTACAGCCGCACTACTGTTCTTTATGAGTGCTCACTCAAATTACTGGAGCGTCGACCGACGTTTAGTCGCCCCCATGCTCTTTCGCATTTTAGAGTGTTATTTTGTGATTTCGGATATTATCCTTTAATTCCTTTCCGCCTGTAACAGAACTGTGGGTGTTTATCGTTTATATTGCCTTAAAAAACTGCGCATCAACTCCTTCGTTTTATGCCCTTTCAGTGTCATCCATATTAGCAGAGCATACACATCGGGCCCCGCTGCATTGGCCTTTCACTGTATCATACTGACCAGCCGAAAACATTCTAATTAGTTTTGAAAAATGACCTCTCACTTTGGGTTTTATGGTGGACATACGTTGTTAGCGCTCTGATTACGCCGATGTCAGAACTTGTGAGCACGAATGTCGGCGAGCAAATTAACATGCATGTACTAGCGAGGAAACATGGTCGTCTTTTAATTGCTGTGTTCATTTGCTGCATACAAATTGAAACATAGCTGCATAACCTGAAATTACGTTTCATATCTGAACGAGACAGTGAACTCTAGGACGTGGTGTTTAAATTGTCAAATCTACTCTAGGTGACACCGTTGTTGAGGGCTCAGCAATAATACACTCTACTTATAGGGTTATTTAACATGTGCTGACAAACACCATGTAAGCGTTTTTACATTTCACGGGCATGATTATAGCGTTCCCTAATGTGTACCCGGTTTTTGAGAAGTGGGATAAGCATGGTTGCCCTCTCAAACACAAGGCATAATAATGTGGTTACCGGTTAAAAGAAACTGCGGCTGGTTGCTTGTTGAATTAAGTTACTGGCTTATAAATAATGACTGGAAGGATTTTTCAGCAGAATACGCCATCTCATTTTTAACACTCGCAGCAGAACTAACGTCTGTGGATAAAGAACACGACCACTTGATTCGGCATCTGATCAGGGAGTTTGATGGACGAGAACAGGACTATAGTGCATAACCTAAATGAGCGCGATTTAAATGAAGTTAGGGAAAATGTGAACCGTAGCGGAAGGTATACAAAGTTGTCTACGAAATACTAGCGTCAAAAAGATAATCAACGTAAATGAGACAATGTCACGGCGTTGCCATGGCCGAAAGGTTACAAGATATATTATGTAAACATGTCTAACAAGATGAAAACAAGAGAGAAATTTCTAGTGCAGCTAAAATAGTGCAATGAGCTCTTCTTGATGCTGTTCATGCATGTTGACACATTAGTGTACACGAAATATCAACGTTATGATAATGAGGACGACGATCTAGTCTGCTGACGCGGATAACCACCACAGGAAAAGTGATCTTCCTGATGACATGACCGATACCTATTGTTGGTGTGAATTTTCGACTTGATTTCACGCATTCAGGTTTAGTAAACTAGAATAACTTACCTTATAACTACCATCCTACCATCGATACCAGCGGCATCGTGTCGTCACGTTGACACAGCTTCTGACCTGAACAACATCCAAGAGTAAATTTCGCGCATCCGAACCCTTACATCAAATTTGCGGCCTTTGTGGAGGGAAAGGGTAGACATGGATTTGAAGGCTGTGTGGTATTGTGTCAGGCAATGTTTTATATTTATGGAGATATATGTACCGGTGTGAATTAAGTTTGGCTGGTGGGTGAACAAAAAGAAGCTTGTGTGCGAAGTAGAAGCGCAGCGGAAGGACAAGCGACCGCCACCACTGCACCCGAATTCTTGGCCGATCCCCCTGTGTGGATATGTGTCATCAGTTTAGAGGACAACAACAACACAACCACCACCACCGGCTTCATGCGCCGTACTTCCGAAAAAGACGAAGCGAGCGGCACTAGGTCTTCGTGGCACCTGTCAAATTCTGGCATCAAATGACCTTCACGAATGGCAGTAGTAGAGTTAACGCTATAAAAACTTAATGTTAGAGACTTTTAGTTTACCTCTGCCGCTTACCGTGGCCATCTACCGCTACCGCGCGCCGTCAACACGGCATGCGCTAATTGGTCCCTGCGTGCGGAGTCCGCCGGAATTTCACAGGAACGTGGCGCCATCTATCGTCCTCGGTATGTTCTGCGCATGCGTACTGATGCTGGCACGGTAGCCGTCGATAGTAGTGCTAACCTATAGCGCTAAGCTAAAAGTCCCTATTGGTGGCGCTGAACTGAAAGCAGAGGTGCGAAACTGAACTGAAAGCAGGTGCGAAAAGAGCAAGCAAAAGTTCACGCTGCAGTGGACAGGACACCACAAATCCGCTGTGCGTTTAGATATAGAGTGGCAAGCGGTGGCCACTCCCTTTAACAACTATCGCTGTAATAAATGCTTTCGGTCACCTGTCACAGCTGTTATGCAGCCCGCCGCGGTGGTGCAGTGATTATGGCGCTCGAATACAAATGGCGCCAAATTTGACTTGAAGGGCTCAGTGATAGCACAATTTTGTGGCCCGCCCTAAGGTTTGTAGTAATACTCGCACGTTCATAATCACAGCCGCTGCCTCACGGCTTCGTAACTTTGTCATGCGAAATGCAACAAGCTTTACCTCAAATGACCACAGCCACGAGCAACAGCTTCTTCCTTTCTCGCGATTGTGATATTTGATTTTCAGGCCTTATATGGGTAGTTCATAGCAGCTTTAAACTGAGCGGCGCCAACAGAGACTGCGATTATTTTCGACAACCGCCAAGCACGCTTGTTGCTATCGCCGCCGCTACCGAGTCGACCAGTTTCTCTGGGAATACTCCGGCAAGATAAACAGTTCATTTCAGTGTCGGGCTACACTGCTCCTCTTCACGGCCTTGTCACCACAACCTGATAATAGTTTGTGTAGAACGTTTTCATACGAAAATGCATGCTAATATCGTTGAAGAATGAAAAGTTTGGAATTTTATCGTTGTTCATGGAAGCATGAACACTCAGGAATATACTTACGCGATCAGAAAAACCGCTTAAAAGCAAGAGGGAAGATCGCGGCGCTAGTTTATTCACGAGTAAAGGATAAATGGCAAGAAATCCGGGGCAAGAATAAAGGAAACAAAGAATCTACGTACACAGCGCCGAGATAGTTTCTGTAACTTATCGCCTTCTTCGGTCGTCTTTCTTGGCGATTTCCTTGCCTAAAATCTTGCACTAGTGGCACCTACGTTGAGTGCGCTTGTCGCTTTTTTTAAGGCGTGACACAAAGTTGCTAGAAGTGCCCAGCATATTGAGAGGCAATATTGTGCGCACTGAACGCTTGCTGATCGTGCACTATACCTTCTTCCGTAGTGTTACAGAGTGATGCATCCGAGTTAAGTGCGACACGCGGAAGGAGACAACGAAGTGAAGATGATGTAGCTTCTAGCATAGCTGCAAGCGACTACGGCGGCACACTTTTCTCATAACTGATCGATTATCTGTCCACGCAGGGAAGATTTAAGGATGGCTTATGCGCTAGAGGACGACGACGTACTTCCAGAGGTGAAATTGGCTCCTTTTCTGAGCTTCTGGGACCCTGTCTTGTACAAGCCACACGAGCCGTCACCGCAGTGCCTGCACAGGACAAAACGGGACATAGTGGACATCTACATGCGGCCAATTCCTGGAGTAGTGATCGCTCCGGAAGAGCAAGACTTAACTACTATTCACGTCCTCGTCATTGGTCCCACGAACACGCCGTACGAGGGCGGCTTCTTCCACTTCATGGCGAAGTGCACCGCCGATTACCCGGCCAAGCCGCCAAGGGTACGTTTCATGACCACAGATGGCGGGTGTGTCCGCTTCGGCCCAAACTTAAATGAGGACGGCATGGTCTGCCTGAGCTTCCTTGGCACATGGTCAGGACCCGGGTGGTGTCCGAAGAATAGCCTACGAACCGTGCTGATCGCCATCCAGTCGCTGCTGTCGGAGGACCCTTACCACAATGAGCCTAGACTTGTGATGGGAAGGGGACCGGACGAGGCCATCGGTTACAATGCCTTCTTGCAGCACGAGACAATAAGAGTAGCCTTCTGCGATGCGGTCGAATCGAGCATTGACGGTAGCTCTTTGTATCCACCGGCGATAAAGGACGCCATATTGAAGTCATTTCCCGAGTTGTACGATAAACATGTTAGAACGCTGAAAGACAGCTTGCACCTATCTGGAACCGAAATGAGGGACCCCTTCGGGTGCGGGAGCGGACTGTACAGGTACGACGCGCTGCTGACAAGACTGATGAGCTTGTACAATGAAGTCATGGAGACCGGCTCTAGCAGTGAAGAAATTTAGAAACAAGCTTTCCTTGCGCCCAAATAAAGGAACTAACTACTCAGTGGCCGTATTTTTTTTATTGACGCAGGTTATCTGGCATATTTTCATATAAGAAGGTATTTTGTGCTGACTGGAGGAAGGACTTAAGGCTAGGATAGGCAAGGCTGAAGTTGGGCGAGCGTCCAGCATTCAGTACGGCTCACGTAAGTATGAAACAAGCTTTATTAACAGGAATCGTGCACCGCTACTCGTCTTCGAGCCGAAACTGTGCGTGCACAATAAGCACTCACGTACACGCACTCCACTAGGATTTACCACTTAGCTTCAATGTGGTCGCAGTGAGCGGTAGGCGGCGGTAATGGTGAGTCTACAACTCATAATTTAGGCAGCAGAGGCATCGCCATCAACACACTTCAAACCTTTTACCACTGCACTTTCGCAGGTAAGTTTAGCATTGATTCGTAAAATTGTTCTTGGTTGTTACTGCTCTTGGTTTAGTAAGGTGCCGTTTGTAAGACTGATTAGAGCTCGTTGGTAACGCTACGTTGTCGAGTCTAGATAGTGCCACCCCAGTTTATTCTAGTCTGCTCACAGGCAAAATTTCGAACTGCTGTTGCTTAATGAATTGAACAGTGGAATGCATTGGAGAGTGAGTGAAAACAACGCCAGATTCGTGTGATACAAATCTTCAGGAGGCGACTCGATCCATAAGGACATAGCTAAAGCGACAATGGAAGAAACGGCAGAGAGAGAGAGAAACAGAAGACCTTCGGTTTGACTATGACCTGGCATTGTGAAATATTAAATTCGATGAGTGCCAAAGCAGGAAATTAAACCTCGTATTTGTTGAATTTCAGAGACTGAGAAGAGGGGCAGGTGTCAGAGGTCAGTGATGTAACGAGTAAAGTGAGGCTTTTCTCATTTATAATGAACTGTGCTATTGTACTTGTGCAGTACAATGTTGTATTGTTGTGTATTGTATTGTGCTGTGCTGTGCTATTGTACATCGGCTACCAACGAGTGAATGTAAGGGCAGTTTCCTAGGCAACCACAGAAAGATTGGTTGCTGCTGTGAGCTGAATAAAATTACGGCTTTTACACGCTCGAGAATTTTAGAAACAGGAAAAGCTTTGCGCCCTTATCCTAAAATATGGCCTAAGAACAGTCTATTGAAATGTGTTTGTTACAGTAGCAGGAAATGTTTTTCAAAAGCCAAGACGGAGCAAAGGCAATCTGTATCAATTGCACAGAGGATACCGATAAGATTGTTTAGATTCGTCCTTTATTCCTCAAGCGCGTGCATCTTACTCGTTTTGCGCGATAAGATAAAACATGCATCTTATGGGCAAACTGTAATCCTGTCCGCGTTACCCAACAAACTGAATTGTTGCCTCACGTAGTCATAAGCAATTCCCACGTTGCCTATTCTATAAGTAGGCGAAATAAGCACATTTAGATATCAGTGAGAAGCGCAGCACATTGGTGTCCATTCTGAAATGTAAGTAGTATAAGAATGTAAGAGCGAAACTAATTGTTTTAAGATACCGAGGCGAAAGCTTGAAACTTTTCCCGTTAAAATAAAAAATCAGTAATCTTAGCTGGGGATACTATGAAAAACTTCGAAAGTACTTATACATCAGTCTCAACGGCATTTGTAACTCAATAAGTGTTTTCCGAAGCTGAAACACAGGCAAAACAGGGAATGCATATTACACACTTCATTTGTGAAAAACTCGAATAGGAAGATAAACCTTATAGCATAATGCTACAAGATTTCCAAAATCCAAGATCAGTTTGAAATGCTCGATTAGCTAGGAATGCCTCTTACACAAGGGGAGGAAGATGGAGGATCGACAAATAAAAAAGACGACAAAGGACAGATCACAGTACGGAACGTGTCCGTGACTGCTGTTACTTCGTGAGAACACACGAAGCACGCACACATACTAAAATACTCATCTCGGGCCTGTGTGCCTGAAGTGTTTGACGTGACGTAAGTGTGACGTAGCGTGGTGACATATCATGGCCGAATTGGCAGGACCAGCAAACCTATAGTCCGCAATTTTGAAATGGGCGTCGAGCCCACAGACCCTATTACGGCTTGGTTGAAACGGAGCTTCATATTCATGTCGGGTGGTCTTTTAAATAATATTGTCACACGGTGATGACAATGCCGTAGGGCCATAAATTAAGACAGGTAGGTATAGCACTGGAATGAAGTCTTCATTTGGCTAACTTGCGCCCGCAAACAAAAAAAGCGATTTGTCGGCGGCGATAGCAAAAAATGGGCTCGCTGGTCGTCGAACAGAGAATGCCCGTTGCACCTGTCAATGGTCAATTTAAAGGCGGCGAAGAAACATCTAGATAAAGCCGCTAATGGCGACTAGCATAATCTGAAACATTGTAGAAACACGCGAGCGGCTGGAATCTTCTAGATAGATCTCGGCGCATCTTGCACGACAAAGAATATGATAAAGGTGCGTCTCGCGACAGCGACCGTGAACAAGCAAAGAGTACAGATTCGCTCTGTGCGCTACAATCACAGATCAAGCTGAATGCCAGCGGCTGCAACAAATACTGATTGTATATTGAATATTGTATTGAATATTGCATATTGATTTGAATATTGCAGCTTACGACTATGCTAAAGATCGTGTGCGACATGGAACCGAAGTGCGAGCGGTGGTAAAACGTATTTTGCTTGGACACTCTCAGGCTCGTACAGGAGTGCGATGTAATATGCGCAACGATTATTAACGTCAAATACAAGATTAGCGAGACGTCATCAAGCTGTCATCACTAAAATCTTGAGTATGCTGGCTGCACTGAAACTGGCAAGATTATGCCCGGTACTCATCGAGAAAAGGACGGAACAGGGACAGAGACAAGTGCTGAAGCTCAAAATAGTGAGACAAGAAACAGTTCCACCGTGTCATTGATGCGCTGCTGTGCATCTACCCGTCTACCAACATTTCACCTTAACGCATAACAAATTGCTCGTAAATTGCTAAACACACCAAAAAGATTTATTATCAGAGAAGCTTCGAGAAGCATCACTCTCACCAACTAAATTTCAATTTTCCGAACGTTTCACGTGTGCCGACATTTGCAGCCTCTTCAAACGGAAAAATTGAATACTCAGGCATGCGGTATAGAGAGATCAGAATGATCTGCCACGCTGATGTAAGGTGGGTGTAGTTAAGAGGTCTTATGTATATTAATGTGATCTGGGTACAAACGAAAACTGTATTTCAGACTGGAAACGCAACGAGTCGACAGTGGTGGGATGTCAGCACATATATACTTTCCACTTACACTATCACGCCTTAAATATTTTTTTATATAGATGAAACGAAGAGCCAGCCACTGTAACTTTTGTGTATAGAAGGGGAGTGGAAGAGGTAGGGATTTCAAGCGGAGCTAGATTTTTGAAGAATTGTTCTTATGAGGGATTTGCGTGCTAATGTTTTAACGTTAGGCGGTGCGGGCGAAATCTCTCTTCTCTATGCAAAAACATCAATTGTCTCCAAGCGATAGTGCACGTGTTAGTAATATGTGTACGTTACAATTTCAAGTTGCTTGTAAATGTTATGACGAAATATTATACTCTATGAGCCGCAGTAATGTTAATTCCCGTAAAACTGTAGGTACAGCACGAAGGCTCCTTTTCTTTTTTTCTAATACATGCTTGTACTTCTGCCTTCACGACAGGTATTGCTATTCTGACTTCATGACACCAGCTATCGTTGTTATTGGCTTATAAAGTGTCCGTCAATCGTCACGAGAACGTGCTGCAAAATACGACTCATCATTCGGAAACAATCTTATGTTTATTTTAGGATCTACGCAAGTGTAGATGACGCCGACAGCTGCTAGAAAAAGTATAGTCTAGACACTTTTGTTTCGCCGTACGCAGCACTCACCACTTTGTGGAGGCTGCAAACAGCGCAGATATTTATATTTAGCGCTTCGGTGGATATACACACCGTAGTGCCATCTAGCGAAAGTTAAATGTTTTTAGCGTTGGACACAAAAACCTCTTCTTTAGTGATTGACTGCAATTTTCAGTGCATTACCAGTCTTTCTTTTATCACTTAGGAATCTATATAATTAGAGGAACATATTAAGAAATTCAAAATGCCGAAGGAAAGCTGCATTTCTAAAAGGACGAAGCAAGTAAAGAGTGCCAACAGCCACTCACAAAAAGAAAAGCATATGAGGGACATCGGATAGCCTTTCACATAATGCTGTATCTTACAACTGCATGTGCATGTGAAAAACGAGCATTTATACAAGGGTAGCCGCAGACTGGATCTATTAAAGCTCTCACGTCATACTTTTAAAGACGGAGCTGAAGTATTCTCCCAACTTTCACTCATTCCAGCCTAGAGTTAAACCCCTGAGTAAGTAAGCTATGTGCACTTAGAGGCTTGGAAACTCCATCACTACATATTTAAGTATACCCTATACTTTGCAAGGTTCAAAGAGCAGATTCTTATAGAACATTTTAGCCTCCTAAACATCGGAAGCTTTATTCGCCATAGAATATTAAGACACAAAGAACCAGTTTTTACCACACCTTTATTGAACTGTGGTATTGGAAGAGACGACGCAGACTTCCTGTAAGTAAAGCGAAAAGAGAGATCGCTGTAGTGCATCACGTGCTTGGAAATGCACAGTTGCCCCACGTTGCTTCAGTCATAAACGCAGCCTCAATGTAGTCCAGGCGAGCGAATCTTTGGTTTTAGCACAAATTTTCACCAATATGGTGCACCACGGCCAATGGGCCGACTGTGCCGCTCCGTCCCACTCTCATCTTCATTTCGGTCACCATCGTGTAGGCAGCTATTCCAATAACTTCAGCGTTTTGATGACGAGCGCTTTACAAGACACTTTGGAAGACGAGAGCAGAGCTAACGTGCCGAACCAAGACGCAAGACGTGCAAGTTATTGATGGAACATCTTCCCACTCATTCATCTGAACGCGAGCGTGCCCATGGGTACATATTCCCGAAATGTACATTGACCCATTGTTTGAATTCTACACATAAGGGAAACCAGCATCGCTGTTGTTAAGCGGCTGCCTGAAATTCGTCGCATTAATGTAAAAAACAATTCTGAGAAAACGTTCTGGAGCGTCTGTGTAGCGGAGTCTGTACAATTGCCTTCTAGCAGCATCAGTGTGCCGAAGGCTCCGAAGAGCGTGATCATCATGCTTGTGCAGCCTTCACAGCTTTATTACCAAGGCTTAATAATCTGTGAAGAGTTTGCTTTATTTGGGTAGCCGCTGACAAGCGTTATTTTTTTTTTGTACTCTGCCGATGCCTATATAGATTAAAAAACATTAGAACTTTTATGCAAGCGCACCACGTGCTGCTATTTTTAGAGCCTACTATAAGTGACAACCTGTTTAGCAGCTTCAGGAACACTATAGCAGGCTGCCCTATCCAATAAAATTTTTAAGGACGTGCTGCATACTCACTTTTTGTACATAAAGGGCATTCAGTGCTTCCAGACTTTCCCAACCTTGGCACTCAGCAAGTTTCTATTAATTTTTGCTACAGTGGTAGTAGTGACTGCAGTAATTTTTCATTTTTTGCTTCTGTAGATTACGACGGATACCTGAGAATGGGAGAGTAGACCGAAAGAGGAAGAAGCATTATGTACCTCAAGCATTACAAGTAAATGAACTGTGTGGAGGTCGGTTTAGCCTGATACAGAGGCAGGGTATGCCTCCGATGGTACGGTTCTGTCTAGGGTGAACTGGGGTGAGCAATTACAATGAAGAGGTGAATTGAACGTATGTGACTCTGTGAGACTTAAAGGATGAATTTGTTTTGAATGAAGTTTTAACACCACGACCTATACCAGAAAGCGAAAACCCATACGGGCGCTGTGTGATTATAAGATATGACAACGAACAACACACAGTCTAAATCACCCTTTCAGAGTCTGCCCTTTCGTCTACTTTTTCCACTCTATATGATTCACAAAAATAATGGCCTGCTCACTCCGAGTTTTGACGCTCGTATAAATTGTGTCATGAAGAACGCCATGTTGCCTGGACGAAAGTATTCTTGGGCATAGAGCAAAGGTACCGGCAGCGCCCTGTCAGCGCTTCCCTTTCGGATTTTGAAGACAGCACGAAGACAAAGATGCATTCAGTGCTGGATAAAAAAACGCCTATACTTTTTTTGTAATCCGAGCCATCGGGTAGCAATTTTCGGGTGGAAGGTTACCACTGATTACATGATGAGGAAGTGATTAAAGGTGCGGGCTTGAAGACCACATTCTCAAGAAAAAGATTGGATACCACAAAGTTTTGACTTGGTAACCAGTATCGCGGTTCTGCTTGGCGCTCATTTTCAACGAACGCTAGCTACGTTCAGAATCCAACGATTTAAATAATCATATCTGCACCATTAAGACCACTTAGGCGAAAAGATATTTTGCTTCATGATGCATTTGAGAAAGACTATAAAGTAAATAAAACTGAAGGCATAGAAGTATTCGGCCGAATGCCGGAACTGCACAGCATACAGCTGCAGTAGTTTCTGCATCAGAGTGTGCCTAACAAGCAGAGATAACGTTTTTGCACAAGGTCATTGCACAGTTCCCAGCCAAACGCGTTTGAACAATGTTTCCAGCTCCTAGCGCACATGATTCGTCGATGCCTGGGGGAAATGAGAGCAGGGAGTGGAGGTACTTTGGAAGGTTGATTAACTGCGTGTAATTACTACGCAATCCTTCTCACATGGCTTGTTTTTTTTTTTTCATGAAAAATGGTGCGATCTACAGCAGTCTCACAGCGATCATTTAGGGTAAAATCTCAAGGCGATCAGCAAATCTAATGAGAAGCACTTCAAAATACGCCTGACAAGTTTTGGAAGCTAAACTGCATCCGTGGGCTTTAGATGGTAAGAGTGCTTGGCAGCCTGAATGCACTAGTGCCGAATGGTGTAATAACCGTCTCATTCGGGCGCATGTGCTACAACCCGCAAGCAATGGTGCACGCTGAGCTCCAGCAGACATGATCACACGAGCAAGGGAGCAACTTTCTGATAGAGCACACGCAACGCGTGTTTTATCCAAACCAGGGCGTCGACAATGTAGTTACTGTCACCTCAACGTGAATTAAAAAAAGCGACGTTTCTCTTTTTGGAACTCTGAAGTGCCCCTCCGTGATAAACCTTTATATATAGTTCAGTTCATAAGAGAAGTGCACGCTTCAGTGGCCTGTTTTATGCTGCATTCGCCGCATGGTGCTCTATGTTTGAGTTCCAACCCTAATTAACTAGATGCCTAATGTATTAAGAATAGTGCCGTCCCATGATCTTTCCTCTTCACAGACCTTGCTCAACACATCTCTCCAGTCAGTCTGTATGCAGCTGTAGCGCTAGAGCGTCCTGACACCATCGCGAGAAACCGCACCATAATTCTAATTCTAATATATTCTTGGAACAAACCATGAAACATGGTCACCGTGCTACCGCTGACACTACCAGCACAGTCCGCCTTGCGAAACGTCACTGGAAGCATTGTGGTTGCGACGACACACCGACCAGCAGACGAAGCGTCCAGGCGCCGCCAGTTTCTCGAGGATTCGTCTGAAGCCTTTGCAGAGACCATCTGGGCAGGAACCTCAACCTACAGTATTCTGCCGCCACCATGAATCTAGATGGACACGAAACATAGGATCCTTGTCATTGTCAGGCATCTTTGTAGCCATTTCCCTTCACAACCTTATGCACTTTGCATTCCACCACATCTATTGAAGATGCTAGCACGGCGGCCATTATCTATGCAGGAGATAATCAGCACTCTCTCGTCTCAATGTCATACTCATAGACCTGTTCGCACATGAGACTTCGACCGTTTGTAACATCCAGCTTTCGCCGAGTAATTGCGCCCTGAAAATGTGGCCATCACCGTCACACGGCATTCATAGACTGCGCATCACTTGCACACCTAACAACTGTACACGCCACCACTGCGACGAAGCTACCGTGGCGAGAGGAAGTGTCCTGCAAGTGATTGTGCCGTCCCGTAAGCACAGGCGCCTGAAGAAGCGTCCATCATCTGCGTCCGGCTGTCGGCCCCAAAGAGTCCTTGGTCTTGAGCCGTCGTCTGTACGACGTGCGTAAAGACGGGACAGTTTTGTACTCCCAACACACCTCGCGTCGAACAGTATCCATCGGGATCGACGAAACCAGCGGGCGCAGACCTCCGAAAATCGGCTGCGGCAGCGGCGGCTGCAGCAGTACCATAGTTGTGGTTTCTGTACAGGTGATGATGATCCACCACGCCGGCGTTGGTCGCCATGGGCCCGGAGTTGGCTGGGTGCGAGCGGTCCAAGCCTGCTGCAGCCATAGATCCAGCTGCACCGTCCAGGGGATGGTCTTCGCGCCCAAAGCACGAACCCATTCGAAACCGATCCTGGCCGAACTGGTCGGCGAACCTGCGAAGGAACGAATCAGGTACCCGTCGCGTTACTGGGTTGCTTTGTTAAAGAAGTTAGGGGTGAGCTTAATTTCTGAAAACGACAGCTGCACGTTTATCATTCGAGATTTTCCATTTAACTAGAGCAGCTTTTCATGGTAATGCCAACAAACAAATTACAGCATTACGGCGCTTCCAAGTTACTTTGCCTGGAGGTTGGTTTTCCTTTTCAGTACGTGTTAACCTTCCGCGTAGGAAGATTTTCCAACTAACACAGCACGTGATGTACACAACGTACAGAAAACCTGCAGACGAAAGGGTTTTACCAGATACCATGCTATTTTCAGTCATTTTCTTTTCTGCCATACCCTCCACGATACTTTGTTGGGCGAGTTGGTACTTATTCTTGTCCCTTGTCTTCGTGTTCGCGCTGTTTATAATAATAATGAATAAATACCCTCCACAGCCTTGATTTTTTCTTCTCAAGTTTAATGCACCCTCGATATATTTTATTTATCATGAAATCGGCATTGTCCTTACGCTTACTGCTCTTGTGTAATGATGTTGCAGAGTATCTTATTAGTAGCGTAATTTATTATGTAATGTTTAATAACCTTTTGTGCATTGCTAATTCGTGAAAGATCTATCCCGCCCACCCTTTCTCTAACGCCCTTTGCATGGGTCATGAGGGATTTGAAATAAATAAATAAATAAAAATAGCCATTCTTATTGGTATAACTTGCAAGTAATGGGGAACATACTATTATGTATACGACGACAAAGACGACTCTACATGCTTCTTCATGCATACATCCTCTGGTGAACAAAACGATTTTTGAATCCCAGTGAATGCAGGCTGATTTCAGCAGCTGCACGCAATTCATTGTGACCATAACCAATAGCAGTAGGCACTAGCATTCTGCATTATATCGACCAGCATGTCCTACCTGTGCGCGTTCCACGGCCCAGGGCATGGCGCGTATTGACCTCCACCGGGGGGATTGAGGCCCAAGTGGACGTACGAATCGACAGTCGTCATGGCGACGGCGTGGGCCGACGCCTGCGCCGCCGTGCCCGAGGCGTCAACGCCACCCCCATACTTGCACGTCGTCAAGGACCGTCCCGTAGCGCTTCCGTCATGCCCTGCGAAGTTGCAAAAGTTTGCACACAGTGATAACTACCATGCAGAATATCCTATGACACTGTCAGCACGTCAGAGGTTACCTTTGCAATCGCTAGTGAAGGACATATATCTCTAAGCGAGGAGAGCCAGAGGGGTGTGAACTAGTGCAAATTAGATAGAAGTGACGCTACCTGAACGACCACACCTGTAGATAAGACTCGGCATTGATCAAACAACCCTCTAGAAATCGATACAAGTCGACTTCAGCTTGTTCGTGGCAGGTTGTTTGCGGTGCTCACCTCGTAGCTGAGACGCACAGTCTATGCCTCCGATCTGAGCCATTGAACTCAGCGCATCGTGAGCAACCGTCGCTGCTGTCGAGGCTCCCAGGAAGCGTCCCGTGGCCGCGGCGGCCACAGCCACGTGCTGCGGCGTCGTTGGTGGCGTCGGCGGGGAGGCGCACTGACCTGCGGGGCCGGGAGAAAGCGTAGTTGAGTGCACTCCGCACTGCCTGCTTTCTCGTTCCGCGTTTCACAATTGCTTTGTGTATAGACCGAACGAGTAAGTGGGATACGCTGAAGGGGTACCTATTGTACATTAATTATACATTTTCATGTTTTCTTCTCTATATTTGTATTTCCTCTCTACGAGCTCTACTAGGAGATTTGAGGCATAGTCGAAGTGTTTGTCCCGAGTCCGAGAACTGATCTTTAATCTACCCTTCCGCCTCTGTGCAGCCTCTTTTCCCTATCAGATTGGTTATTAAGGGCGTGTACATAACACCCAAAGAACTGAATATGTACCCCTCAGAGACGGTATGCCCAAAATTACTTCGCGTTTTGCATATGCCTGAATCTGCACTCCATCATGTTTGACGTAGCTTTGCTTTTTGTTTAGGTCGCACTATCCGGTAACAGTGCATGCCTTTAAAGCCCTCATCACCGTTTGTTGGTCCTTTGCTGATCAACGCATAACAACTCTATGGGCGGCAAACGCAGTGCATTGAGGCATAGCTTGTCGTCATGCTATAGAGACAAAGCCGAGAAGAACGGTGACAGCATACCTCTATTGTAGGGAGACGTGGCAGGCGGGCAGGGAACTGAATTCAGCATGACAGGCTGCAATCCACCGGTGCATAGCATGTCCTGTTGCTGCTGCTGCTGTTGCTGGTGGTGGTGTTGTTGCTGGTCGGCCAACGAAGAAGCGACGCAGAGGTCTACGGTGGCAGCCGCGGCTTCCGAAGTGGATGAAGCCCGCTGCGACTGCTGCTGCTGTTGCTGTTGCTGTACATGCTGAGCCTGCTGTTGGCTACTCCTGCGATGCGAGGAAGCGAAAGGAAAGAGAGAAGTTAGAGAATTTTTTTTTATGTGCAAACCGCTGAAGAGCGCTATAAGATGGAACCCGAGAGTAGGCGCATACTTACGCTCCATTTAATGCACAAAAATGTACAACTATCTTTATTGTACAAATAGGGTTATTAGCTACGCTGCTAGAATGTCAACACCGCCTACATTTGCTCTGCCTTGGCAAATACTGACACAGCTGCAGATATTAAACAGAAAAAAAAACCTTTAAAGAATGCTACCGCCAGTATAAAAGTGTACAAATTCTTAGCGATGATACAGATGATAACAGAAACTCTGCAGGACAGTCCAAATTTATGTTGCATAATATAAATTAGGTAAAATTCTAAACGGTCAAATATTATGTGGCACGGTACAGTCATGGAGAAAGCATGCTGCCTTCAGTTGCACGCGAAAGGTTCCGCACAAACTCAAGATCTTTCAATGCCAGAATCAATAAACTTGTCTGAAAATATTAGGCCAAAGTCTTGGCTGATCGGGAAAATTAAATTGAGTTACACCTATTTCTTCTATTTTGCTTGCATGTTCCTTTTTAAAACGATATAAAGCATATATGAATTTTCCTGTGATATTCGCCTGCAATAGCTAAATACTTTTTATTTTCATTTTTTCTTGGTGCTGCTTCGGTTTTCATTTCATCAATCGAATGATTGCTGTGACATCAAGTTGGTGTTTAGAATACGCCGGTCATAACAAAAATGAAAATATAGCTAATAATACAACTTTTGTCTTCATTTCGTCCTTTAAAACTGGCTGACTTACCCCTTTACCGAAAATTCGCGTTCGTATATATCCGTGATCATATTGCTGTCTATTCGAGACTACATGCCCTAAACACTGACTAAACATTGCATAATAATCGTTGAGATGACGACACTGAAACCAGAACAGCAGCAAGGAAAAAATGCAGTTATAAATTGCTTCTTGGTAGTAAGCGAATACTATGCGCTGAAACGTGTATTCTAGTGTCTAACACATCATTTGAAAGGAGATAACACCAACTAAAATGTGGTGTCTATTGTCCTTGAAGAATATATGACGTAACATTGTGAATACCTCCCGTCAACGGCCCCCCTTGCGGACCCTCATACGCATACAAGTACTTTGTATCTAGCTTAGGCACTAATTGCTTAATTAAAGCCTCGCTGATATCGCACCTATTCCTTTCCATACAGTAGTCCGCTACCGCATTTTGTGAGAGATCACATGGCATAGACACACTGGCCTACTTTAGCCATGCTGTACGAATCTGCTTGTGTGGCCTATAGAACTCAGGCACACCCTCAACCCTCGTTCAGTTCTCTTCCATGCTGTGCTTCTACCTTCTTCCTCTACTTCTACCCCAAGCGTAGCGTGTGTGACTCAGTAACCATGGTCCCAGATTCGATGCCTATTCATCCTGTTTTTTTTTTGTATTCTGCGTTATTAGTTAATTTTCAAAAATTCAAAATCGGCCGCTCCCCATGTCACGTCAAACCTTTTCGACGAATTCTGATTTTTTGTCACATACATACATACATACATACATACATACATACATACATACATACA